>DWFT01000513.1:0-11617 GCA_018246795.1 Microceris patrobas patrobas
GATGCGGACCGCGGTCCGCCATTTGACGACCCCTGCGGTAGACTATAACAATATGAAATGTAGTTTACACTATATTACTTTGTTACGTGTCAGTGGGCGGTGACGCGCTGATAAAGACGACGTACATTGCAAGAAGCAATCAAAAGTCGTCTCCAAACGATATTCATAATTTCAGCAATCGAACGATTCCGTTTATCAGAAAATCTGGAACGTAATGAAAACGGCCAAGCCGTCCGCCTTCATGAACAACAACATCGAGGGCATGAACCGGGTGCTGCGGAGCAAGCAGGGCAACTACGCGTTCTTTATGGAGTCCACCGCCATCGAGTACTACAAGCAGCGGAACTGTTCTCTGAAGATGGTCGGCCCCACGCTGGACTCTAAGGACTACGGTATCGCGATGCCTAAAAGTAAATATTGTTTATATGTATATTCTTTTGATTTATTATGTATAAAAAAGCCTCGATAGCCTAGTGGTTAAGAATTCGGCCTCTCATTCCGGGGGTGCTGGGTTCAAATCTATGGCGCGCACCACTTTATAATATTGCGTTTCTAAATTTAAATATCACTCGCTAACTGTGAAGGAAAACATCGTGAGAAAACCTGCACATCTTAGAATTTATAGAAAAAAAATTCTAAGCTGTGTAAAGTCTGCCAACCCGCACTTGGACAGCGTGAAACTATGGCCTTAACCCTCTCAATATGAGAGGAGACCTATATTCCAACAGTGGAATGATAAATGGATCATTTATTATTATTTTTTATTGCGTATATAGTTAGTTACTAATATACTTTGTGCATGTGCGTGTGCGTTTGTACGCGTGCGCTCTGCAAAGTTAACTAATGAACTGTTCGGAAACTTTATAAGTGATTTTAATATCTCACCTGGAATCGTGCCGAGAGCGTTCAGAAAACGCTTTGTTACAGATTCTCCGCATAAGACACAGGTAGATAACGCTATAATAGCACTACAGGAGTCAGGACGCCTGTTAGAGTTGAAAACGAAATGGTGGGAGAAGGAAGACAACAAAGAAGATTGTAAGGTAACAGATGGTACGATGGAAGGTACTGAAATGTTGGTTAAATGGATACTATTGGAGATACAGTACACGGGATATTTTAAAACAGTTAAGGCTTTGTGTCGCGAACATGACTTGGAGCTCGTTATCGAAAGAACTGATTTTTATAAAATTATGTTATAATACCTCTGCCTGACTGCCTTGTTGGTCGAGTGGTTGCATGCGCGACTGCCGATCGGTAGTTCCTGGGTTCAAATTCCGGATCGGGTGCTATTGGATTTTTTAAATTTAGAATTTCTAGTAGCGACTCGGAGTCTGATTGTGTGCCCGGTTTAGGGCAATAAGCTCACCACGTATTCCATGTGACGCAAATGTAACTGGTGAAACGTGGGATCTACGTTCCTCTGCCTACCGCTTCGGGAATTACAGGCGTAATGTTACGTTTTTATGTATTGATAAATACATAATATAAATAAATTTGTGTACCTACTGCGAGTAAACCTATCATAATCACGGGTCGCTTTTAACCACCAGTTGTACTATACATGTGATAAATAATAAAACACTGATCTCTGTTGGAAATTACTTGTTGTTACGGCGCCAGAAAAGCGGAAGTGATTCAATTAGCTTTAGTAGGAAGCATATACTCGTATGTTTATTTTATACTGTAATTGTAATTATTGGTTGGAATTTAGAGATAAAACCGTACTCTTGAACTTGCGCGTAACATGATTTGTTAATGAACATTCCAGAAAAGTTTCGAAGTAGTTTATTAATAATAACATAATAATAATAGTATTGGTAATTCTTTATTCAAATACAATGGAATGGTTAAGGTAAGGATCATCAGTTGTCTAAACAGGACGAGGAGCCTGTACCGTAACCAACTCACCTGTCAAATAATTAAATCTTACCTAATTGTTTAAATTGATAAATTGTGTAAGGTAACATGCAGTAATTTACAAATTTTGTAGTGCATTAAAATATTAAAGATAACAAAATTAATATACAGGTTACAGAGACGCAAAGAGAGAAATTTCGAGGTGGCGGAGAGCTTTACACTTACGTGACGAAAATAACCAAATAAAAACAGTATAAATGTCTTTTTATAATTATATTCGCGTTCGAAGTAGTGGCGGGGTTAAATAAATTTTTCCTGTTGGGGACTCAGTCACTACGCATGTATTTCTATTTTTTCACCATTTAAAAAAAATATGTAATTCTGATTTTTTCTTTTTTCTTTTTTCAGAAATCAGAATCGGAAGAAAATGATAGCGGTCTACAGATGAAAAATACTAGTGGAATATTTTTGGTACTCATAGTGGGTGGAGTATTGGGGTTCTTTGTGGCAGTTATCGATTTCCTGTTGCATGCACGTCAGATATCCGTTAAAGAAAAGGTATGCTGTCACTATAATTATGGTAATTTTATACTAATGAGAAATAAATTAAATTAGGAATATAAATTTGTATCATAGTAATTTTTGTCACTCTTTAAATGAGTTTAAAAAAAACTATAATACCTTTTTAATTACAATTTTTTGATTTAGGCTTGGGAAATGTTACGTACATTTTATTTGTCAGACGTATTTTATTTATAAACGAAATAAATTTAACGAAGCTTCTGTTAACAGGTAAGAAAACGTGCGGAAATTCTAAGAATGAAAATTTGCAAAGCGGCATTGTGTTATATGTAAGCTTTAATTGGAAACGTTCTAAAACTTGGCAACTTTCCAAAATTGATAAAAGCGGCTCCTGTTATTTCACGGCTGTTATGTACCCAGAATAAGCTGTTTCATACTAGTGATTTGCGAACAATGTGTCCGAGTGAGGACGAACATTGCGTGAGCAGAATTTTTAACATTTTTGTTGTTTGTTGTTCTATTTATGTTTCGAACTGGTACATTGTCTGCCTATAAAGCTATATATATTACCGCTGTTGTGTTTATATGAGAAAAGGATTTTTAAAGGATTTTTGTAACGCAATAATGTATGTGCAATGCGTTACGCTAGGTTTAAGTGTAAAATTATATTAATTATTTTCTATCAAAAATATAAAAAAATCGCCAGTATGAAAGTTTGGTAACACGAGTTAGGTGATGGTTACAAATTGTCGCGGTTCTTGAAATGGGTATATTTTTAATTGCCGCCTTGCACTTACAGTTACTTGAGACGACTAAAGTTTTGTTCGTACACGTCCTTATCTGACAGTTCCTGACACACAGAGACTCTACAAACAAAAGCTTGCATGTTTTGTCGAAATGTTATGGCAGTCTCGAAATGTAGGAAGGATTTATTTAATGTATGTGTGTATAAGTCCGTATGTAGGATTTGGATAAATTTTATAAAGACATACATAACGAAAGATGCGATTCTTTTTTGATTAGAGCCGGGAGAAGTGTATTAAGTTAACGGCGACCACTAATATCTGGTATGTCGACCGACGAATGATATAGAATTTGTAGATATAATTAGGTTCTGAAATAAATTATGTCTATACTTACTATGAGATCCTCAACTGTCTGACGAATCTGTTTACACTTTCTGTAAAAATATAAACTGTGTTACTTTATCATAGAAATATCGACTTTCTGCAGTTTTTGTCGAATTACTCTCAAACGCTCTTGGGATGTTCTGCCAGCGTCTGTGTTTCCGAACTCATAGATATGTCTTAAGACTTCCCAAAACTAGGGTGAATAGGCTTTTCCTACAAGATTAAATTGTCTACAGTATTATATAAATCTGTAGGCTAATTCTTAAATATTAATTTTATAAGTCACAAATACAAGACATATAGAGGCTGCGACTGCGTAGAGGATGTGCTTATATGTTAACGTCATATTTGTAGATCTCGTTTTATAAATGTTCATGACACATGAGAATTGTACCTCATAATAAGATATCATCATTGTCATTATCATCAGTCCGTTATCGCCCGCTGCTGGACATAGGCTTCTCACATGGCACGCCACTGAACTCGAACTTTAGCTCCTCACATCCAACCACTGCCAGCCACCTTCCGTGGCTACAAAAATATAGATTTTTGAAGTGTTGTGAAACAAGCGCGCGGTGGCAGGTGCGGTTCGTGGAGGCGCTGGCGAGCGAGTGGCGCGCGTCGCTGGACCCGCGCGCGCTGCACAAGCCGGCCGCGCCGCCGCGCTCCGCGGCCCCCTCCACCGCCTCGCCCTCGCCGCTGCGCGAGCGCTCCCGCTCGCGGGCCGTGTCCGTGCTGCGCGCCGCCTCATCCTTCATCAACTTCGATGAGATTTATTAGTGGTTACGTGGTGTGTTACTATTGAGTGTTACGTCACTATTTATACACATTATTATATATGTACCGGTTTGACTCACGTACTTTTTTCGGGAAGGCCCGACTAGTATCGGACCTGTATGAGGTCCTTCATCGTGGTATTCTTCGAATGCAGCGTTCAAATGTTCCTTTGAGCCAGGCAACCCATTGGTACTTTCCTGATATTCCAGGTGGCTATTAGTAACGATAACCATTTATTGACCCGCAACACGCAAAAATCTAATCGGGTTATCCCGAAAAACTTACGTGAGTTAAGCCGGTACATATAATCACACACAAACCAGTTTAGTATTTATGAGTAATACGCTTCCCTTCCCGCCACCTCCTCCGCTTACCGCTCTCGCCTGCGACGTGTCATGATTTATTACGTCATCATCACAAGATGCTTAGTTAACTCCTGCGAATTATATAAAACCGTAACCGTAACTCATACAATATTCTCTATATTTTTTGTTTTATAACTCCATGAAAGAAATACTTTTATCTATACTAATGTAAACTACAAAAAGGAAGTTTTTGGGTAATAAATAATCAAAAACGTTGGAATATTACACGATATTATTTCACGTAAACTTTTTATTCAAGTTGGTGCACATGGTGTACACAACCTATTATACGAGTTTATTGCTTTTACATAAATAATAATTATATGTTTTTCAGCGCGTATCTCGCCACGTTTACTTGAGATTTTGCGGCTTTTACATTTAAGGCGTTTGTAACATATGTATTTACATTATAGTGTATGTAGCAAGGTGAGTATGTAGCAAATAATATTATAACTGAAATCTTAACTAACAAATGGGTATTAGTCGCATTTATAAATAATCAAATGGGCATTAGTTAGTAAACTCTATTTACACGTTTCACATTGTATTAGTTTTTAGGTAGTCAAAATAAAGTAGGTACTAGTGGAAAATGTTATTTTATTGTCAATATCCAAGTTGTTAATTTATTTATATTAGTTAATATATACATTTAAGTAAGCATAGTGGTATTATTTGAAAACTCCTAAATGAAACAGATCCGCTGCGGAACGTAGGACTGATGATGCCCTTGACGCTATATTAGACCCTGACGCTGAGGAAGACGGCCTAGAATGCTGTACTGGCTTTTCTGTCTCCCAGAAACTCAGGGCGAACGTTAATTCAGCCCAAAATGCTTCCGTTTGTGTCATCTGCAATTTAAAAGTCTTGTCGGTACATTAAATTTTCATGAACGTTTGTATCGTTTCACTGTTTTTACCTTAGAATGAAAAGGGTTGAGGCTATAGTTCGGAACCTTGACTACGTGCGGGTTGATGGTATGTGAGTGAAGAGTGTGGGTAACATGTACAGTAATATAGACGATACCTTGAATCTTAAGGAAAAAGCTGGAGTGTGTTAGATATAGGAGCTTGTAAAAAAATAAAGGCTCATACAGATTTATGTGCCTCTATTACCTTCTGCTCAATAGCGACATCTCGGACGTGCCACAGAAATTCGAAGGCTCCCATCCCCGCTGCCATTCCACAGCCGATGCCCAGCACGACGAACACTCCGCCAACATTGTCAACGCCTAGCTCTGCCGCACTTGCCCCCTCTTCCCCGGCCTCCTCTGACTGGAAAATAATAGAGTAGATCACAGGATTATACATTACAGTAGCTTACGGAGTGAATGACTGAAAGCACACTCTGTTCGAGGTTTCCATACCGCGTCAGCAAAATCTTAGTTGCTTCCTTTTGGCAATAAATGTCACAACATTACTCAACCGTGTATGTTTCATTTATTAGGATTCTTGATCTGTTTTTGAGATCATATATTGTTATTAAAATTATTAAAATAATTTTTCATTTTTAATATAACATCACCCCAGCTCATTTACGGAACTGCCAGACAAGTAAGCGCCAAATATATAGGTATACCCTTATGTTGTATTATAAATAATATTATTAAATATCAACGTACAATACAGGCTGAACCTTCCGGCGCCGCCCACCACCGATTTTTTAGCTCCACAAGTTTACCGCTTTCCGCCAGTTTCAGCACGGCGTTGTCTACTGCGGTGCGGTATAACGAATCTAAAATATAATAGTAAGAATAAATAAAAATGGCACACTTCAGACGCCTTAGACAACATTAAAAAGAACTATAAGATATGCATGTTTCCCATTGATACTATTGTTTTCCGTTACAGGATGTAATATTTGATTTGATGCTGAATTCTGTCACCAGGCTATTAATTAATAAAATTACTGTTCTCAAATTTTGTATAATACAACAGTAAGTGTAAAATAAATATTCGGACTTCTAAGAGCCTTCGTTTTTTCGCACACCCCCGCGCATCCCTCCGCGTGCCTCCTGACATTCGATAACTGACAGCCCTTACTGAAATGTATGCTCGCATTGTGTATGTGAAAGATGTACATAAATGTGAAAAAAAAACTATTACAAAAGTAACTATTGTCACACTTTCACACTTGTGGGTTCATAAAACGAAAAGGAAGAACTTACCGAAAGGCATCGCGATTCCGTATCCTTTAGAGTCCAGCAACCCGCCCACCTGCATCAGGTCGCAGTGCCGTTCCAGCTGGTACTCGATAGCAGTCGACTCCATCAGGAATGCGTACGCCCTTTTACTCTTCAGAACCCTCTCTACTCCTTCGTCGTTATTTTTAACGAAAACGGACGGCCGAGCCGATTCCATTGCTGACCACATCCGCTGATATGTTGAGACGTTTGATCGCTATGGAAGTAAACACTGCATATTAACGTCAGTATTGCAATTGATAAAAATGCTTAAAGTGCTATAAACGTGATAGAATCGTACCCAAATATGGTTTTTAAAATACTCCTAGAATCTTTTGGTTTCAGTAACTTCCAGAATTTATCCTGTACTGTGCCTTTATTAGCGCTTTCTATTTTCGTTACGATAATGTAATATAATATAGTATGTATTCATAAAATGTTTCATTATAAAACTGTCTTTACTAATATAACTTTTCGAAACTTATTTTTCATTGTTTATTTTTTTAATCGTCTAACAAAAGACATGTAAACGTTAAAAGTAAACTTACTCTGAAAAAGGATGACGTAGACCCGCCTTGCACAGTGCCATATTTGATTTTAGTTTGCATCGCCAGATCTTCGGCGCTCTTGATTGAGTCATCCATTGCTGCGTTCGTTAGGAACGCGGCCAAGTTGGCAGTGTAGGACGAACACATGATTAGAGCGAAAAACCACCACATGCCGCAAACCCATCGTGTTGAATAACCTCTAGATTATAAGAGAAAGTAAAATTGAAACAAAAATAATTAAGAACTATTTGCATAATACAAGGAGAAGTGATGTGCAGAGGTGGGGCAAAGTTAATTGGACATAAAGGTAATTAGAAAAAAATGAAAACATCCTTTAGTAACTTTTAGTTTATAGTTTATATTTAGAGTAATCATTGTATCCTAAACGTTACCAGAAATCTTTCTTCTTCATCTGGTCAAAGTCAGTCTTCAGTCAGTTGCTTTCGGTTCTGGGTATACGCCTCTACAATACCACGCCACTGAGTAATTTAATATAATGATAAATCTATGATGTACTTGAAATTAAGTCCTTACTTCGGTAGTATATCGGAACCCTGCGTCATAATGGAGCCGACAGTGAGCCAACAAGAATTTTTTATATGCCAAATATTTTCGAGCTCCTCGGGTGACTTGTCACACGGATGTGGATTTTCCCAGTCGTTTGGAGCTAATCTGAAAAAAATACGTGTATCGGATGGAAAACAAAACAGACTTATGGTTAAAACAAATTTTTCAGATATGCAGCAGTCTCAAGTAGCTGCTGCAAACCATGAACACACTAGCGACATTGCTCGAACAGAATTGAAGGAGTAGAATATTTGATTTAGCTAATTCAGTTAGTTTAATTTGTTAATGAAACTGTTACTTAATATCCACTGGTAACAGGTATATAGAAACGGGACTGTTCGTAACATTCGTTCTGTTAGTATATCTTGTGAAGAGTACAATTATTATTGTGTTACGTCATGGACGTGTTGTATTTCTTGAGGATTGAGATGAAGTGATTCGGCAATCGCACCCTTCGTACTCGTAATCGTACCGAAACGCAAATTGTTTTTATAACAACAATGTCTTTATGGTGGAAATAACTGCAGCGGAGGATAACACAGTATTCGTATAGATAGTATAAATTGTATGTAATTAAATAAATTTTGCTAAATATGACTTCCAATTTTATTGTGTATTGTGTGTGAAACTTTACTAAGCGGTATATTTTTCTTTTTGGTACTTTACTGAAACTAAAGTTTATTTATTTGCATATTTATAGAAAATGAATTTTGAAACAACATATATTGTTCACGCCGCTAGTGGTGTATGTACATATACATATATTCGTACCGTGCTAAAATATGAAGCAACAAGGAAACCATTAAGTAAGCAGCAGCCATGTAAATCCACACATCGACGGAGAAGGGTTTCAGAAACGAGAATAGTTCCGGCGGCGGGGGCGTCGGCTTTGAATACAGAATGCTGATGCCTAAAGTCATAAACGGTGTTGTGAAATCTACAGACGATCTTCGCTCATACGTTATTGTTAAATCACAAATAGCCAATTCTGCCTTCTGCAAACACAAAAACCATAAATACACCCTCTATACTTGTAATGATCATAAAATTGATATTCTACGAGAATATTGCCAAACGAACCCTCTCCAAAAGATGGCCGATAAGACCGTCCCATTTCTTGGTGTCCTTATTGTACGAGCCGTACAAGTTCCCGGGGACTATTTCGAACTCATAATTTAAGTGCAACGTTTCTTTCAATATTTCATGTATCAAGTCCTTCGAGTACCCTTCGTATCGGTCGTTGCCCGTCAATACTTCGCCTTCTGCGGGCGTTTTCTCGATTAGATATGGCGCTCCGATGCGTGATACTACTCTAAAAGTTTTATTTTGCCATTTTTCTGCCAAGAGGTCGGACACCTCGTTGGGTGATCGTACATAGTGAAAGCCGCTCTTTGCGTTCCATTTCGCTATACTGTTAAATCCGCTGTTAGATAATTCCATTATTTCTACATTAAAGTTTGGACGCTCTCCCGTTTTATTGTCTAATGTAATATCGTTCGTTATTCCTGTTATTGGATTCTGAAAATACAATATGGAGGATAACTTATTTTTGAAATTAGTTTTCGGTTCTGCTACATTATTTATTGTATCAACTTAGGTTTTATGCAGATAAAGATCTTTAATTAAAGTATGTTAAAAACACCCTCTTTAAATATAGAATAAAAACGAGTAAATAAATCGTAAACATTTTACAAAACGGAACGGAAGCATCAAAAATTTAATATAAAATGCTGCAACACAAAGTATCCCAGATAGCCATTATCGGGCGTTTTTACCGTCAGCAAATGGTTCGTAAAATCCTCTCCGATTTCCCATTGGCTAGCTGAATCGCATTCAATAGCTTGAGCTTCTATTTTGATTTCATCTGGGGCGCTTTCCACTGCATTCGTTATGAGTCTTGCTGCGTCATTGGCCAGCGCTGCCTCTACCTTTAAAAATCGAGAGATGTAAAAGAACAAAATAAATTATTATTTTATCATCAAGCCAGTTTTATTACGGGAAATGAATGTAACAAACAATAAAGAACAAACTGTATGTACAATATACATATGAAGAGAGCGATCAATGTAGAAGAAGCACGGTACGTCTGTAAGGATAGAAATATTTAGCACTCCGTACTTTCTGCCTTCTCCGTAAGAGTACTTACTTATGTATGTACGTGCATATATGTTACGTATGTACAATGTATCTTGGATGTACAAGTACCAATAATAAAACGATTTTATGTTGTCCTTGCATAAATTATTTAAAAAATACTTATTGTAAGTTTATACCTCATTCGAAAGTCAAAATAATTGCCAAACGATCTTTAATTCCTTATTTCGTTGTTTTGGAGGTTATATTTTGTAAATTTTTCGAAGAAACTGTGCATTTTCCATTGTGATTTTTACAAAATTTTACCAAAATCCACGCAATCTTGATACTATAAGTGTGAATTTGTACACAGTTCATTTTCTAGGATATAAAATACTCTAGGCTATGCTCCAGCCATAAATTATTACAATGCAAAAGACCACATCGATTCATTGCTTTGCTATTACGTGAAAACGAGGCAGACACAGATCTATTATTTATTGGTAAAGACATCTTCGCAGGAACAGTAAGTATTTATTTTCTTACTAACTGGAATTGAAGGTATTCGTATATCTATTTCAATTATAATGAAGTCATAATGTCAAGTCTTTTATTTTCTGTATTATTATACTGATTCGAATGAAAACGATTAGTTGAGACGTAATTTAAAGAGCGTGAGATTTTTAAAGACACATTTTAAAAATGTTGGCTTTTTTCATAAAAATTGTTTGCGCTTACAGTGATTTCGTACGTTTTTCGTGGGATTTTTACGTCAGAAGACGCTCTGGCCTTCCAATCAGCCAGACACGATCTTGTTCTGGAATCGGAATGATCAAATATTCTCAAACATGTCACGTTAGAGAGACCGTAGCGGAGTTCCTCGAGGTCGAGCGTGTGAGCATCCAAGGACATCAGCACGTAGCTCTAAAATGGTGATAAATAAATAAACTTTTTGAGTTCCACACACGGTTATTTAGTTCGAAAGTAGACGTCAAATATCTCGTAAACTACATATGTAAATATATATATAGATACTTCTTTTTTTATACATCCATCTTCAGAAAAAAATAGTTGTGCCCAGTACACAGTGTTAATTTCTTTAATTGATTTTGATTCTTCTTTAAACATATTTCTCATTGGATAATGTGTATGCAGACTTTAAGAAAATTTCAGTAATATGACAGTTTAAATAAATCAAATAGTTTATTTCAAGCGCAAAATAATTTAAAACAATCTCAGTGGTACGTTGTCTCTTATTATACAAAAAAAAATATGATATTTGAAGATGAACGATGTGTGAAATTAGAAAATAGACATTAGGTGTTTTATATATGTAATATGTAAATTGCTTACCATATAATCTTCAAAAAATTTGACTTCATTTGCTTGTCGCAAATAGTCAAGAACTCGATCGGCTGGGCAGTCTAGGATCACCCTGGTTGCTCCCGTGGCCTTAAGCGACTTTAACAGCGGCCTGTTATCCTCTCCCGGTCTCAGTCTTCGCACCAGCCATTTATGTTCCGGCAATGCGTGTTTTAATATCTCTTGCAACCTCATGAGACCTATGAAATATTTTTTAAAGGGAAAAAGCTCATG
>DWFT01000514.1:0-11616 GCA_018246795.1 Microceris patrobas patrobas
GGGTTTGTAGCCAGCAGTGTAATTCTATTATAAGATTAAATAATTCAAGCAAGTTCAAAGGAGATGCGCTTTCACGAGTAAAACGAACCAAATAATCTCACATAAAAACGGAGGGAAAAACTCCAACGCATTCGTTTAAGTGTGGTTTGTGAAGACAGAACTGTGCATGTCGATAAAAATGGACATCTTTCTTAATCCATTTGCTTAATAGAACTTTTAAATTCAGGTACAAATGAAAACTTTATAAATGGATTGTTTTTCTTGTTATTGGTACATATGGTACTGCCTGAAATTGTATTCGATTATTGGACTCAAATTTTTAACGTACGTAATATCAACCTTATAATTCTCAAAGCGGTAGGCAGAGGAAGGTAGCAAACTTGCACGTTACACAAGTTACCTCTATGTACTAATATCGAAGAGCTGAGCTTATTGCCATACACCAGGCATAAATCTAGATGCCGGGAAAAACCCAATAGTACCTAATCCGGGTATCGAGTCTAGGACTTCTCGATCAGTAGTCGCGCTTGCAACCACTCGACCAACAAGACAGTAAATTTTTAAGGATTATTGAATTTATTATTATTATTATATTTATCTATAGATTAAGTTTATACTATTTAATAATACGAAAATTATATAGTGTTATACTTTTATTCATAAAGCGCAATGTATTTTACGATATTGTTAAAGGGACTGCACGACCGCGCATAGTTCCGGTATCACAAAAGCAATCACACTGTGGTTTCCCAAAACGCTTTGACAAAACAAAATGTGTTTAAGGGAATTATTGATTAAATCAATGAAAATTAAATTGTATGTCTCAGACTGGATAAATAAAATTGAATGAATGAAATGGCATTAAGTAAACGAATGAAATAAAGTGAAGTGAATGAATGAAATACAAATAACTGGTATGATTGAAATTAAATGAACGTAATGAATGAAATTAAATGAACAGAATGAATGAAATTAAAGTTTCATGTACATACATCGATATATCAAAGGACATCACTAACACAAATCGTCATGCAATAGCTTTCAAACGAAGGGGCCGGTGTGCAATAAGGTGCACAAATTAGAGCAATTTAACTTTTGAACGTGTCTCGTCCAACGGAATGTATGGCATTGAACGCAAAATTTAACGAGCGGATGAATAGGAAGGCGCAGGTACACTACACTTTGAAAGACATCGTCGGAACTCATCGCTGTGCGCCGATTCCTAACTTTTACGAGTATATGAAAGAGCACGTAGAATTATAGCGAGTTACGATTTAATTTTAAATTACACTTCATTTAAGTACAAAAAGGTTATGTGAATATATTTATATGTTGTTATTGAAAATTTTAGCGTCAGAATGTTAAAGTCGTCATTTTGAATTATTGTGGGTGATTAGCCCTACTGATTGCAAACGTACGTATTTTTTTATAACTTTTATCAGAATCAGTTACAATTTCAATACCTGTATAAGAATTCGAATTCCAAGAAGAAATATTTCTGAATATTGTTTTAAAAATAGGAAGTTGTAATGATTTTTGAGCAAATACTATACACGTAACTTCATATATACAACTGCATTTTCATATATGTACATATGTAACTTCATGTACTGTTTTTTTAATGTTAGGTATTTGTAGCGACTACTTTAAATAATATGTACATATATGTGACATATGTACATATATGTAAGTGTACAGCATTCGATGAAATCTATAAATTAAGACTTTTACATTTTTTAGGAAAAAATATTTCTTTGTTTTTATTACTCACCTTATAAATAGGTTTCACAAAGATGCGACGTAATGCTTACAAGCACTCTCCACCAATCAACCTAAATTAAATTAAGAATATATAGTAGGTATTAACAATAATAAACCAATAAGTACAAATTATTAAGTAAGTAAAAATATCTGTTTTACAATACCAGATCTACATATGTGCCCTATTTGTGATTTTGTTTCGGACCACTTAAGTGATTTCCGACTCTGTCTATAAAAAAACAATTGCACAGTTAAATGTATCTCTATACAAAATTTTATATTTCGCGTTAACTATGAAAACATTTTATTCATTTTGATAGCGGAAGATGCTGGAAAATTTCGAGTAATTAGGTGAAATTTTCTTTGATATTATGGCAAAAACATCCCATTCAGAGGCAGATAAAAGATTATATCTTCGGCTCACCGATCGTTGATGTAAATAACGAACTCATTTCTTTGGGTTTTATTAAGGAAAATTGCTTCCTTGATTTGTTGTTGCGGGGAAAAAGTTGAATTGGTTAATTTAGGGGAAATAATTATCTGTTTACCTCGACAAACAACAAGGTGATTATATTTATTTATTCAAACAATTGAGAAAATCTTAACTTTTGAAGTTGGTTAAAATTCTTCGACGTACATTGGTATAGTGTCTGTACAGTACTATTGTATAAGTTTATTTATTGTAGTATTTTCATAATATAAAATGTATGCTCTTCTAAATAATTGTAGCAAAAACACATGACCGTTTTTCTCTACTGTTGCTTATGAATTAGTTCCCAGAAATACTACTAGCACGTATTATCATCAATTATTTTATTTTATTGGCCGGGTCTCGAACACATGTCTTCTCTTAGAATGAGACGGATTAAGATCATGGTTCACCATGCCGAATAAGTGTGTAAATAAATAGGTCAAAACAGAGTAGGTATGGCCGATACGTGGTCACCACGCTTGATTTTGGCCCTATGACCATCAGTTTGACGGGATATATGGCGGTGTTAATTACTTTTAGTGTTACACGAATTTAATTATTACGAAAATTAATTTTCAAAAATTCTAGCATTCCATGCTTCACAGCAAATTGAATTACTCTAAGGTTCTATTCAACTTACAAAATTGAAAATCAAAAACCTTTAAAGTAGTACAAATTTAAAATGCAACGCAAATCTGTAACTTTTTTTTCAATATTATTATATTCCGTATAAAACATAATAAAAATGTCGAAAAGGAAAAGAAGCATATTTGCATAGCGCATAGTATTTTTTCATAACCTTAACTTTGTACTTAACGAAGAAGAGTTGAAGCATGAACGTTGTCTATGAAAACGGAAAGTTCGTCGGTAACGAGAAGAAAAGTTTAATTTGGGTACACAATAGCAATTTTAAGATGTCTGTTACGCGTTACGAATTCCGAGTGGATTTCCGAATTGATTCGATTTCCCTTGAACTTTACAGATCTCCTCGGTTTTTTTTGCGCTTTATTCCGAAAATGATTAATTTGTTTTGTTATAGCGCAAATTTGATAGATTCGCTTTAAATAAATAGATGTTACATTCTTCTGAATTAGGTATATGGTAATTTATAATATACAAGTGTTATACCATGTATGATGACTTTAATGAATCATATATTTATAAGTACTATTGGACACAAACTGCTGCAGTATTTAATGATGATAAATTTGAGTATCTATGTTCATATTCCTAATACCATTTACATAATTCGATTTACCGGTTAAACTAAGTAAATGTAAAGACAAAGTTTCCGATATGTACCGGTTATTGCTGTACATCGCGGCAAGGGTAACATACAAGGATATGTTATTCACAGCCATACAGTTCCACGTCAGTCCCCTGCCTGCTATAAATCCACCGGTATTTAATGAGTTTCCTTAGCCGTTAAGCGTACGTCCCCCGGTAATAATGTAGCGCTATCATCGCTGCACATTATCTTCAACGTCGCTCTAACATACGAGTATGTGGAGCCTTGGAGCGAAAGAAAATATGTTTATGGAATTTTCTAGAGTATTTTTTTTAGATTCCAATCTAAAGGTGTGGTGTATAGAGGTATGAGCAATGAGACATCAAATTTTTCGCATTGAATAACATTATCACTAAACTTTTAATTGATGATTATGATTATGCCGTTGGTTTTAAGAAGGCTGTTTCATACATGGACATCTTTCAGTCATCACTGTTGACCAGTGATAACAGTTTATCATCTTTATACAATACTTATGGTACAAAAACAAAACGTGGATTTTGTTACCTATTAATGACCTTTGATACAAATAGTAATTAGGCAATTCTTAAATACATTTAGTTAATAAGCCTAAGTAACTAACGTTTTAGGTTAAACCTATTTAAGTCACAATTTATGGGGAATATCCATCGAATAGGTATAATTCTACAACTTTTTTTCATTCCAAGAACCCCTAATACATAATTTATTTTCTTTTAGCGTCGGTAAAGTTGAACGGTAGCGCTAAGCAGGGCTTTATAGAACGAAGACATTTACTGTCATGTTTCGTTTTAATACGTTTCGCCGATGACAGCCGCAATGCATTTTCTATTGACAAGGCTCTTTGTGGCTTTATTTGTTCTTTTGCAGTTTCATAGGGTTAATAAAACATCGTATGAAGATAAAGTTATTGGGTTTTCAAATAATAAAATATGACTATAACAACTTACTACTTTCGCCCACGGATTTCTTAGTTCATAAAACGCGCGTTATTAAAGCGTGTGTTAAATATTTTTTTCTGGTACTTGAAAATGTAATCATTTGTTTAACTTTGTGTCAGTTAATAATAAGGAAAATATTAAATAGTTATATATATATAATAGTAAAAATAAACTTAACGTAATAGCAAGCCTGTAATCCCTGAAGGGGTACGCAGAGGAGTGTAATACACACCCACGTTCCACCAGTGACGTTTAAGTGCCACGGAATAGGTGGTGAGCCTATTGCTATACACCGGGCATAATTTCGGACTCCGAGTCACTACTATAAATTCTCGATTAGAAAAATCCAATGTACCCAGGACCTCTCGATCGGCAGTCGCGCTTGCAATCACTCGACCAACTAGGCAGTCAATATAGTTATATTAAATATTTAATTTATCAACCACACGCTCAAAAATGTCAAATGTGTACTAGCTATAATCGATTATTTTCCGGTTTATGACCTTCAGGAACAATATTCGTGACCTTATGCCAAGTTTTCATCTTAATATAATTAATATAGCAGACTATTGTTAGGGAGCCCTAAATAAACAGAATAGAATAGAGTGACAGGTCTCTTCAAAGACATTTTTGACTCCACCGACCCCTTGATTAATTCTGAAGAAGTTTCGCTTTAGCCAGATTAAAAGTTCCTTCAAATTGAGGAATGCGTGAGCTTATAATGAATGAATTATGAGTTCATTTTCCATTAAAACGAAAATCAAAGGGCCTTTATTTAATTGGAAATCCGCTAGGGAAATATTTTTGCAAAGTCGGCATTATGTCTCTAGGTAATAAATTGTACGTATTTATTCTTTAACTTTATTCATTATTATTTCAAAAAAATTGCAAAATTTGGCTTAAAAATATATTGATGTATAATAGATAAGTACATGGTATAATAGTCTGGTGATAAACGAAGTGAAATTTTGACTGTGGATTCTCACGGGCAGTTGTTTCGGAATGATGTGTAATATTAATTACAGAAGTATCTATACAGGCAATAACTTAGGATAATATGTGTATAAATATTAAATATCTGGTCACCATAACGCAAGTAGTTTCTGAGACGTGTATATTAGTTATAGTTAGTGCCGATGGATTATCCTAAAGCTACTTTTTAATTAAACCAATCATTAATATAAGAATTGAATCGTTCAACCGAATGGCCATTACGTTTTCGAAAGCTCTCAGCGACTTTTCACTATTCGAAAATAAACTTTTACAAAAGAAACAATGTCAATGACGGTCCATTACTTTTAAAGCTTTTTCTCGTAAACATATTGTCGGCTGTTGGCGTACGAAATTAAAATTGACGTTTTGTAGCGAGCGTACGGAAATCATGCGGGGACAATTTATTTCATTACTCGATTAAGAGCTTACTCTGGATTTTATACTAGCATAATGTATGTTTTTAATAACTTGATGCACTATATTGAAATGCGTGTAAGCGAAAATAGAGCGCTCTTTATGAAACAATCAATGTATGATGTTTAAGATTTTGTGTATGTTAGCTGGCGTCTACGTGGTATATGGGACAAAGAGCGGAACGATTACGAGTTTCTTCTACAATGTGCAGAACCTTGGCGTTAAGCTACCTTGTTGTTCCAGGGTTCATACGGATTGTCCGGTGTTCATGTAATGTAATGTCAATGTGTATATCAAGTGTTCTCAATGCTGTTCTTGATGCAGCGCCCAATTGTAATCTATTTGCAAATGAATAGAAGTTTTTCGGATTATATACATCATTGTGAAGGGAATGCGTGTTTTAATTTTGAGAGTTTGTTGTCTTTTACGTTAAAGTAATAATTTATAAAGATGGTTTTTTCATTTTAATTAATGTATATATAGCAAAAGTATGAAGATCATTAAATGTAGAAATTATATTGGGGCATTCGTCGTTGTTAAAAGTTTACTAGATTTTGAAATGCTAGCACAAAAAATGTCCGAAACCTACGACTCGAATTATGATGCTTGCGTTCGCGGTTTCACCATGAAAACAAGCGTTATTCGACATTTACATTTCATATATTTAGGCTTTAAGCCAAATCCTGTAAGCCGTAAAGTGTAATACTAGATAGGTTAGATACAGTGAAATTTAATTACTTTGAACCCAACGAACCATGTGATTGTCAACTGGCGGCATGCTGTGTCACTTGTCGCGGCATGTAATGTGCATACAGCTTTATCGCATACGTATCGACGTATTTTCAATCTTATGTTATACGTAGTAAGGTTCAAAATCTGAATAACATTTTGGGGCCACAGTAAAATCTTATTCGAATTACACAAGGGTTTATAACGATGAATCGTATTTGAGAAGACGATACGACAAATTAGGCAAACGGAAAAGTGGTTTATCTCGAGGAGAATTCTGAAATGTTTGCTCGGCGTATCGTCAGCAATATAATGAAATCATTCCCCGAGTACGGTACGAACGACAAATATACACATGTAGGAGAATTGTTTCAATAATTTTAATATTATTGACATTTTAATTTGATAGCTTATAAAACAGAAACAGAATTATATTAATTTTGAAACTGTACCAACCAGTAATAATAAACATTTACAACTTTAGGAAAGTACTTTTAATATAACAGCCGCATCATTTTTGTATCATAGGGTTTGCAGACACATTTCGACCGCCCTGCTCTGCTCAAAGCTACTATTATTGTGAAGAGTTACCTATAGGCCTGTTCAAGAATGAGTGCCAATGATCTCGTTCATATTTAAGGAGTATAAGTATATATTAAACAAAATATTGATTTTCCTGGAGCTTAGTGCATTTGGCAGTAGGTCTAAATGCAACCACGCTTGTTTAAGAGGGATGTGTTTCATCTGATTATCTATTAAGCAATATCCGGGCATAACCCACTTTGTCTCCTGTTATTTCGGTCAGGGGTCAGTTGGGAATCGCCGAGCGGAAACAAGATTTCGATCAAGGTAGAAGACGAAGCTACAAACTAAGAACTTCGGAACTTGTGGTCACTACCGAGCAATACAACAACCAGCCATTTATTAATATATTAACAATTAATGCTATGATAATTATTTATTGGACAATACTTAATCATTTAGTTTGGCTTACACGTTGATGTAATTAGCGTTAACAATAATTTATATATGTGGCAACAGGCCGTAACAGTTATTGACATTTTACAGTTGCCATTTTGTGTGTAGATGTAAAATATGTATACTATAGTAACTTGTATTAATCTGTTGAATAATAATAACATTTAATAAGTCGTGAATTCGTTAATGTAAGATGTAACAATGTTCATTCAGTTTTGTCTACAACATCATCCGCTTAAGTCGACTGCGCGACTTAGGCCTAACTTGACGCTGGGCACGCAGGTCAGGGTTCGTAGAGCATGGTTTCTTGTACCGCTTACGCTGCTGTCCGTAGGCGGCCATGACATTTAGCCGTGCTTAGAAAGGCTGGACTACACTTCAATCTCCCAGATCTTGTCTAGAACATTAGTAGTCAAGTCTGTTAATTTAATTGTTACATATGCTAATTATTTATGTTAAAACTGATTGTTTATTATAAATAACTTAACACATAAACATACATGTATAAGAATTGTATATTACTGAAGATTGAGTTCAGTGGATTGGCATTAGAGAATCCTATGATTACAAGTCGACTGGAACAGGAAGTGTATAATCATATAAATCTAATATTTGGGTGGTCGAAAAGCCTGTTTTTATATTAAAATATATGAACAGTAATAAAGTTTCTTCCTAACAATAAATAAATGGGCCATTGTAATAACACATATGAGTAGCAGTGAGGCCTAGGACTAGCAGTGGACCGGAACAGGTTTATTATTCTTGTAACTGTAATATGAGGGTAATGATGGCGGTGGAAGTTGAAAAAGTATGTTTGATATATTAAAATGGGCAATGTGTCTTCGCAAGATAAATAAATGTGCCATTGTAACAACAATGGCCCATTCCATATTTTGAGTCAGGACTACCTAAAACAAAAGACTACCTGAAGAGCGAAATTTTCTATAGCCCGCGGCGTATGATCCCGTACGAGGCTGGCATCGCAGCAGCTCGTTGCTTTATTGAGAGTTGCGACACGTAAATGTTTGTTTTCGTTGAAGTTTCGTATTGCGAGGTTTTATCTCGTACGGAAAGTTGTATGGTTAATTAGCCCGAGAAGCCTTCAAGTTTTCCCAGCACGTTGCGCCGAGGGCTAAGAACTTGTTACGTCCTGTTATCGGATTTTCCTCCTGAAACATCCCTTTATCATAAATATTTGCGTGTTTACGTCAGTTCTATTTATAATTTTATGTTTTATAAACATTTACTATTCTATTAAGGCAAATGCTTAGCGTTGTACGTTGGCAAGCTGGCGCAACGTGCATTACATTAAAAACAAGTAACCATACTGTTCAACTTCAAACCAGAGGCAGGATTCTTTTCGCAGTAATGCATTGATACGAGTATGGAAGATGTTTCTAATATTTAAATTGTTATTATTATTATTATTGTTTAGCATGACAGGTCTGCAAGGATTGAGACATTTGGCGCTCAGTGCTCTCTGCCTGCCAGTAAAAGATGGGGCGTATGAAAATAATACATTTTATTAAAGCACACATTCTGATTTGAGCTCGCAATGAAGGAATGTAACATTGCAACGAAGTAAATATTATGTATTACTGCGGCAACCGAGATGCATCTGGAAGTTCGGTTGCAAATCAAATATTTGCAATAAACTTGCCGGGAAACTCATTATATTACGCCGTGTTCAATGTGCAAATTATTCCTACTAAGTGAATTCTATGCCCGAAGTTTCAACGTGAAGTTAGCACGAGGGAAAATACTTAAAGCGTCCATTACACAAATTAATTTGTTAATTACTCCAACCGCGATCATTCAACAAGTCATTGTTTATTTCGTTCGAGAAATTGTAACATCGACATCGTGTTACGTACCTAATACATTTAAGAATCACTATATATTTATTTTCCTGTTTTAATATCGGTGATAAAATACTGGTGGTTTCTTTTTCAGTTGTTTCTTAGTATAATTGAGGAAAAATTTGGAGAACTACATATGTCTTGTATGTATGTTTATTTTAAAATTTTAATGAACGATGCCGCGTCTTGCACACTTTTATTTTTTCGAAAATGATTTCATTATAATACATTTGTCTGTTATCGTTACAAAACAAACTTCCGTGTGAGCGTTCATATGTGATGTAAAATAAGCTAAGTGCGTGAGGAAAGCGAAATATATCGTTTAAATGAAAACATTTTTGGTAAACTGATCCACTTTTGCGATAACCACAACGCAAGCGTCGCAAGGTGTTGCCCATTTTTCAATCACGCCTGAGTTCAGTTTGCTTCTACCTCCAAACATTATGGCGATATATGACCGTCATAATTTTGTTCGCGAACGTTTTGTTTTGAATGAACAATCTCATAGATAACACAGTGATGACATGTCCGGAACATGTCTTTCTTTTTTTCCCCATTTTTTTTGGTCATAACTGTATGTAGATGTTGCGTTATGGATGGATATGACCCTTTTCCTTGTTTTCCTCAATTGTGTATGAACATTTTATTCAAACTTTATATCCGTTGACGCCAGATCTGTCTCGGTTGCACAAGGATCTTATTAGCAATAAATTGAAAATAAAAAACTTGACTCTTCAAATCTTATAAAAATCATAGTTCAAGTCATAATAATAAACTAATTAAGCAAAATATGAAAGTTTGGGATAAAAGAGAAAGAAAGCGCCGCTCACAATGAACTTGTTATATTGTATTTTTACAACTTTGAATTTCGTGGCAGTGTTTGCGCACCGCACAGAAAAAGTTTGCACACTTCAGGAAGTTTCGCAACATTTCTAACATTTTCCTGGAAGGAATTTTTAAAATGCCGGCGAAGGCATTTAAAGGAAAGTCGTTTGACCTTATTTTTAAAAGTTTCTCATTCGCGGAAAAGATTGATGTTCCTGGAAATTCGCTTAAGAAGATGATTTTTTTTTGTGGTTAAATTTATACAAGAGATGAGACATTGGATGTTACATGATATTGGAGATTGTACCAAGAAATTAATGGAGTTCAATATAACTTAGTTCATGTAAAGACAACTTTAAAATATTAATTAATAAATAATATAATAATAATTAATAAATAAAATATTAGAGTTAAATTCAAAATAGATATGTGTTGTGAGGAGCTTTTGATTTGTAGAAGTATCGTTGGGTCGATTGATCAGTGCGCGTGCTATTGGGAAATGTATTCATCTAAAATATTAATTAGAGCATACTTGCACAAGACGATGCGTAGATTCCAAGGAACTTTCAGAAATTCCGAGACCTTTAGCATCTAAGTCGTGGGGAAGAAAACAAATCAGGTAACTACCTCATCAGAAGGACCAGTCAAACCAACGCTTCGTAGGTTTTACACATATGGTTTGACAGTAAGAAAGAATTTCGTAAATGTTTCACCAATTCCGCTTACATTAGACCTTAATAAGAAATAAATTTTGAATCTATTGGTAATATCTTTGCGTAAATTCGCTCTATCTTTAGGTAAACAAGACATTTTCACAGCGCGACCAAAACCTTGAAAGATCACGTACCGAGGCGTCAGCGCACGCCGGGTAATTTCGATAATATTACGTGCGACAGATGTTCGGGTGTATTTTTCAATCTCGCCGGGCAGAAAGCGATAAATGGGCGTACGTGGACGAAATAACGTTGAGCAACTATTCACTACGGCTTGTTTCTTTTTTCCTATATTAGTTCGATCTTGTGTCAAAAACTTTCACGACGTGACATATAAATATATGTGTACATCATTATTGAAGGGGTTATGCTACTTATGTTCCATTTTGGACAGACTAATAGATAATACTTATAAGGAGGTGTCGTAATATAGTCTTCAGTACTAGCGCAAATGGCGTCACGAGATCTATAATCTTGTCTTAAGTACAGTAATTAAGAAATTCTTTTAAATCGTGCTAATTATTGTAATTATTGTGTTTAAATGTTTTTGCGAGGAAAGGGTAAAAGAAAAATGTTATCGATTCTAGATGAAGTTTTTTACAGAACCTACATACCTATAATTTCTAGTCGCAGGCAGAAGTTTAAACCACTTACGTAAATTTAG
>DWFT01000515.1:0-11614 GCA_018246795.1 Microceris patrobas patrobas
GAAATTTCGCCGGGACAGCACAAAACGAACACGCCGCTGTTTGCGAATGACTCGCATATCGAGTTTTGATTATGATTTGCACCGATGTCAATTGCCGCCCGGGTCTCGATGAGTTCGCATGGCGGACGAGCGAGCGTTAAACTCAACTGTAGGTTTAACTAATGTCAAAATAAGGACACAGGAAATCGACAAAAAACAAGTATGCCGTAGGAACATTTCTTTACACACCTGATTATTAGTTTTTTCGTAATTACATTTATGTATATTCGGGACATTGACATGAACGATGTACACCCCCGTGTAAACTGCGTGCTGGCAGATCACGGTATGGCGCGACCTACCTAGGCGCTGTTAAATTCTCTGGCCGCAGGGCAGCAGTGTTGGCGGTACAGGAAGCTGGATTTTACGATTCCCAACCCGCATGCTCTGGGATGATGGACAAATACTCCAAGGTATAATGCCTGTATCCAGCAGTAGAATGAGACAGGCTAATAATGATGATAATTATTATGAATGGGATCTAAGATATTTCATTCACATATATCTAATTATCTACTATATCAACCATTTCGCTTGATATTGTTGATAAAACCTGTACCTAAAAGGGTTACGGAAAACAGAAATGGAACTGTAAAACGGAAACAAACAAGCCGAAACTGTATGCGATGCGACCCTTCAATTGTACTTATTGTCCACAATATCGCAACTAGATTCCAATTTGAAGTCTCAGTGCAGTCACAAAGTTGTTCCAGATTTTAGTAAAAGATATCACAAATTTAGTAAAACATATAATTTTAAAACCTAGAAAAATATCTTCTTCGTGAAACACAAAATAAAATCTTTCCAACAAAGCCATTTAAATCAATTTACAATCTACATACGACTACATGAGCAACACGATGTTTAAACTCGTAAATTTCCAAGATAAAGCGGAATAATAATTACAGACTGTGAAGAACATAGAAAATTTGATTTAAATATGACACGAAAAAACAAATATTTATGGCGATAAAAACTGCATATCTAATATTACGTAATGTATGAGAGGCCATAATATAAAAGATAACAGCCAAGGCGAAAGAATAAGGTCAACTCGTCGTGCCTTTTGTAGAAAGCAACTCTCGAAATTTGCCGATACCGTCTAGTTCTCCAATTGAATTTTCATGCAGTCCCGCTTTCCTTAGAATGGTAATAAACCTATTTTGCAACAAACTACCTTCAGCTTCGTGTTTGAAGTAGAGACAAAGATCTCTGGTGTTGCATCTATCAGCGGCTAATTGAGTTGTAACAAAATTAAAGTCGTTCGAGGAGCTCCGTCGAATCACAGCGTCTTAGATCTCGCTGCTAATTGTTGAAAAGGGGCACGTAATAAAACTGCTAGTCTTTGAGGCAAAGAAGCCGCCCCGGGCGACTCGGGCGGAGCGCATTTTAATAAATTAAAACTGCGCAAAATTCTCATTCCAATATCATTCCATTTTCCTTTTTACTCTTGCCTCCACGGTACTTGCTCGTTCGCCTTACATTGATTCCTTTACATTTTATGAAGTGAGGTTGTCAATTTACCTAATATATTGCCCGTTCATACTTAAATTATTAAAAACACTCATCGTATTTGTAAAATACAAATATATCAGTGGGTCTTTCAAAATCTTATCTAGAAGTCGTGATACACGCTACGATCTTCAATATTTGCTCAAATAATATTTATTGTTCCGGATTCTTTATATTGTTAAGGATTTCAATTTTCTCTTTCGCTGTGCTGTATATTACACTTTAGTCCCTCAAATATGCAAAGAAAATTCATAAAAAATATTTTTACGTTATTTAAAACAGAAATTCATTTTCTCAAGGTTGTTGTTCTGGTTTTTCAGGTGTTGCTGATATCGCTCCAGCTCCTCGCGTGGCGAAGCGGTGCATCAGCTCTCGCGAACTGTCCCGGCGGTTGCAGCTGTAATGACGACACCCTTGTAGTCGTTTGCGAGGAGAGTCGCCTCGACGTACTGCCCATAGCCTTGAACCCTTCTATACAACGCCTCATCATACGCAACAATAAGATCAAAACTATCGATAGCTCGATGCAATTTTATGCAGAACTGCAACACTTGGATTTATCCCAAAATCACCTCGTCAACATACCAACAAGGAGCTTTGCCTACCAAAAGAAGCTACAAGAATTACACTTAAATCATAACAAGATATCGTCAGTGGTAAACACCACTTTTGTTGGACTAAATTCGTTAACTGTACTCAATCTAAAACGAAATTTCTTAGAAGAACTGACGAACGGTGTATTTGCTAACTTGCCGAGGCTAGAGGAATTAAACTTGGGACAAAATAGAATATCCAGAATAGAATCACGAGCTTTTGCCGGATTGTCTGCCTTGAGAATTTTGTATCTTGATGACAATCAACTAAGCTCTGTACCAACCCCGTCTTTTAGCCTTTTAGGTAGCTTAGCTGAATTACACGTTGGATTAAACGCGTTTTCGTTTTTACCTGATGACACATTCGCAGGTCTTAATAGACTTGCTGTATTAGACTTGAATGGAGCTGGCCTCTTTAATATAAGTGAGAACGCGTTCCGAGGTCTACCAGGGTTGAGAAGTCTCAATCTCTTTGGTAACAGACTGAGTGTAGTGCCTACCCAGCAGCTGTCGGGCCTTACGAGGTTGGAAGAACTATACGTAGGTCAAAATGATTTTCTAGTACTTGAAAGCCACTCCTTTAAAGGGTTAAAAAACTTGAAATTTATCGATATTACGGGAGCACCCCAGTTAGAAAGAATTGAAAAGGGTGCTTTTGAAGATAATATGAATTTAGAAACCGTAATTTTGACGAACAACAAAAAATTAACTATCATAGAAGAATCTTCGCTTTTGGGTTTACCGAAACTGAGACATGTTTCTTTAAGAGACAATGCCATTACAACTTTTAGTGAAGCCATCTTTGTTGGCAAGGAGTTAAAACAATTAGATTTGACAGATAATCCTATTTTTTGTGATTGTCAACTCTTGTGGCTCCAACAGCTACTTAACGATAAGAGCAACTTTACACAAATCCAATGTGCTAATCCCGAACACTTAAAAGATAAATATTTAAAAAACTTGAATGCTGACGACTTGGGCTGCGTTCTACACGACACGCGGCAGCAGACCATTATCTGCATCATTGTTGCCGCTTGTGTGGCTGTAATAGCAACCATTGCTCTTATTGCATATAAATACCGTAAGAGTATGCATGAAAAATTGAAGGATTATAAATGGAACAAGGGCCGCAAGAACCTTGAATATCATAAGCCCATTTCCACTGAGGAGGATTGCATAGTGCGTGGCATCCATCCTTCGCAGTACCCTGCACCCCCACCGCACACCGCCGGCCTCAGGCCAATTCCTGTCACGGAACTGTAGCTAGAGCTTTACGCCTCCCCGAGCGTATTCTTCATGTCTGGCGGCCAAGGCTCCACGCGCCGGCCGCAACGCTCGGGAGCAGGCGGCGGCACGATGCCCGCCAATGGATTCACGTACATCGGTGGCGACGGACGATCGCACCAGCATCAGCCGCATACGTTAAATAATGGCGCACCCGCCCATCACCACCTCAACAACGGCTCCTTACGCTCCTTACAGGACAAGAAAAACAACCGCAATGGAGTTGTTTGCCATCCTGAAAACTTTCAACGAAACCTCGACACCCGTTACTCTAGAAAGCAGGAAAACGGTTACATGCGCAATTCAGAGACAGTGATCGGATTCTCTCGAGATAGGGACTACGAGCGAGACGCGCCGGACTACAGTGAGCCGGAGTACTCTATCATCCCTGAGGCCGGCTACGGGCGATCGCCAGACGACTATTCGCGATCCTGTAACCACTCCAACACTTTCAACTGTTAAGGACGAGCTGTAAACTCTTTCAATCGTTTGTGATCTTGTAATGCTAGCAATAAATCTTCATTCTCTTGTTTTACTATGGACGGACTCTAATGTGATGGAACGTAGTGCTCTAGAGCGGTTAGTGACTAGTTTATCGGACCCGGTGTACGTTCGACCAGTGAGGACTATCATATTTCGATTCGGTTTTAAAGAGTACCTTATGTGTAAATTATAAATTAAGTAGTAATGGATCTATTTTTCAATGAATTATAGTGGGCGCGGGACGTTTGAAAGTGAGACTTTCGTCGAAACGAGGCGGTCGAATCATTGTGCTGCGACTTTTATCGTGGAACGTATTTCAATTTGGTACGCGTTGTACCGATGGGTGCACATACCGTCCAAGGAACGACATGTCGATCGATCGAAGCGAGACTATGATTCGAGCCGACCACTAATCGTACAATGTACAGACTAGTCGACTTAAGATTAGTTCAGGGCGATCGCACAGTGCGCTGATCTCTGGCTATGATACTACATCGTACATAACGTGTAATTGTAATTTTCTTTGCCAATACGGCAGAGCGTATTTGATTTTGTACAAAAACCATTCCATGTCTTTTTAATGTCTATTGTTTTTATTTATAAACGATTAAAGTAAGTGTGCGTTAAATAAGACACCAATATAAAAGGAAAATATTAGGATTTAACGTGTGTAAATATATTTATAATATATTGAGATATTTATAAATTTAATAAGATCTTGTTCTTCTAAAATTATCTTAAAAATTATTTCCTGGTGTTGTATTGTTTGCTATATCGACTGGTATCCTCTACGACACTATGTCACTGCGTATTGTTATAATGTACACTGTTGTATCGTGTAGGTATGAAGCACACATTTCGAATATCGTCACTTTAAAGCTCAATCAAACTGTATAATATTTTTTTAACGTTAACTTGTAAAAGTAATCTTGTATAACGCGATCACTTGCCATATAAAAAAAAACTGTACATTTAAATATAAGGTAACTTAAAATTTCATCTTAATACCATCTTATATATGTATATACCTGTCATGAAAAAACATTGGCCGTACTCCAACAGGACTTATGATATGGTCGAGTCCGATTCTTGTTGAGATTTACTGACGAAATAACTCCTTTGTGTTTATTATTGTCATTTAACCAGCAGTTACGGTATTTGTATAGGGAAAAATAAAATAGCTTGAAACATAATGAAAAATCAATGAATAAATGGCTCAATTAAATCACGGTGCTCCTTGCAGAGAACATTTTCTATGTAAGATTCAACATCGTTATCATCAGAGTCGATTCTACATCAATGGCACTATGTGAAATAATATTAACCTAGGAATCGAATATTAACCAATTATAAAAAAAATGTTTTCCTAAAGTTCACCTTAGATATTATGTCTTTTATGTAACCTATTTTCAAAGATTATAGAGATTTAAGAGTGTCTATCGAATTGATATAGGACCGCCTCACATGACCCTAATCGAGCCCTCTACTATCTATGTCTATGCTAATGGTCAATTTTGTTATTACAATAAGCTTGCTTTTGTCTTTGAATGTAGTTTTTACTAAACTAAATTTAGTGAGACATAAATGTAATAATTAATATGGAATGCTAATAAACTGTTCATTGAACGTAATTCACACAAAGTATCTATAAGACAACAACGTGGGCGGGAAAATCATATGCGTGTGTGTATCATGGATGGTAAAGGAGGATAAACCTCTACATCTGCTCTCCACAGTGCACTTACGGTTTTTTTTATTTCTAGGCAACGTGTGTAGAGCACTTTCTGGCAATAATAAAATTGTGTATTGCTTGTTTCTGAAATATGTTAAGAATCAAGGTCATTGCTTACTGTTTAATAGAAAAGTAGTTATATTTTATTATGTACCACGAGTCAGTAAATCTGTATAATTGCCTCCTACTATTTTTGTGATACTCTGGACGTATAAGCAATAATGTGTCTTATAGATATATAGCTATTGTTACAGTAAATAGCGATCATGAAATATGAAATAAATGATTATACAAATAGACAACGAATATGAATATCAATGTTAATATCTTAAAATAATCTTTTTAGCTTCCAAATTGAGAGCTAACTTATGATTAATAGTTTCTAGTATTCGACATATTTCATGTATACATTGTAGCGCTACATAACCTACATAGAATTATGAAATATTTGAACCACACAGTAGCCAGATCCAGTGACCTCCATCCAGTGTGGGGCTGGGTTGAAAATTTATCTTGATGTTGTCGAGTATGCAATAGCAGAAATAACAACTTTACTGCCTTCAGTCTCGTTGGAAAACTGCCAATGTTGCCCTAAATACCCTATAATTTAGCAATGTGTTTATATTCTCTGTAACTTAAGTTGTTGTATATACGGAGAAATTAAAGACTAAAGCAATTGAAGGCATATGTTAGTGCCTAGTGAATGCCTAAACAAGTATACAAAATGATAAATACATATGAAAAATTGTGATTAGTGTACTCACTACATTATAATAGGTCATTGATCATTTCTATACTTTATTGTAGTTATTACCTACATACAAACTCGATAAATATAACATACCTCAAATTTATAGGTTTGTTTCATTTCTGATTCCTTCCAACTAACCTTATGTGTAACAAATAAACGCCAGCTTATAATTACAAACTTTTTTAAATTGTTCAAATTTTTCTTTCGACTTTTTTATGAAACCCATGATTTCTTTAATTATATCAGTGTAATTACAGCGTTAATTAAATGCCTTAATTCATCCTTTTATCCATTTTTATGGAAGTTATGGGTTTTTTAATTTAAATTTACCACAAAAAACGAGGTGGAGGTTCTAGTTTGTATTGAACACAATATGTACGAAATCTTTTTAAAATTATATTTTAATTAGTCTTTCACAGCTGGTACGTTTTCAACAGTAGAACGATAAAAGAGTGATCGATGATGACTATGTTCTTACTATAAATAAGAGACAATCGTTAAACAAACAATATGTATACTAAAGCTATATTACTTTAAAACGGTTGTCTATCTCTCTTTAAAACTGTTAGACACTTCAACATAATTTCTTGTCTTGTTAATTTGACCAGTAAAATGCAAATGAATACTTTTATTTTATGTTTACTGAATATAAGGGCGTTAAAATATCTGAGTTAGTAATTATTCATTTATTGAATAATTACCATCAAAAACAGTGACATCATAATATATTATTTTCTAACTGTAGATTAGCGTTACCGTAGCCGTCAATAGATGGCGCCATACAAATTCAATGAAAAGCGCCGAAAGGTGGTGCTATTACGCATTTGTTAGTGTAAAGAACTTTGGCGCATAAAAAAAAAAAAAACAATTTCAGTTGAATTGGGTTAATAATATTTTATTGTGTTGTACAGTTCGTGCTTCACATTAATTTTTCAATAAGTACCAAGACAAATAAGAGATTAGAGGAGAATTTAGTAAATAAAATCGCTAATGGATCAATGTTTTGAAACAATATAAATTAAGTTACTGCATTAGAAAAAATTTAACTAAAAAATTAATATTTTAAGAACGATAACTCGAAAGTAATTCACATTATAAATTATATGATCGTTTTTATATTATATATAAACAAAACGATTGAAAACTCAACAATTATTTTAAAATTGATTTATTCCATTAAGAAATATTAATGTTGAAAATTTTTATCATTACCCATAGATCATTCCTTTAACCTATTTTATGCACAGGACCTTTTTTATTGCCCAAAAAAAAAACGCCTTGAAAGCACACCAATTTTATTTCAATTAATAGTTTCGTTCGAGAGATATCGATGTGATAGACGGAAATCCTAGAAATGCCCATTGGGATCAACCACTTTGCAATTTTTTTTAATGCAATGGTCACTGCATTTCTTATGAATGGAAAATACCAGGACAAGTACTTTCAGTTATACTATACACAAATATACGCGCTACGTTAGAGGCAGAGCTCAAAGTTAATTAGTACACTTAATGTTGACCATTGATCATTAAAGATAATTTAGTACGCTAATGATAATGTAGGTGCCGGAACAGTATTCATACTGCATATTTGTACACCTATGATTGAACCATTTTTCTATAGCAATTTCTTACTTCAGCATATAGCATATTCATATAGTTCATTGGCTGCAGAGAATCATAGTGATCAAAATGTTAATATTACATTAGCATGAGTGAATTGAACCTAAATATTAAGAGGAATAGACTAAAATGTGACAATTATGTCAGTGCATGTAAGGAAACGAGTGTGGGGCAGTGATCCAACTGTTCTGTCCAACTAGTTGGATCACGGGTCTTTACTAGGGGCAGTTGTCCAACTTAAAAAATAGTTGGACCACAGCACCATTTGAGAGTTCCGTGGACTAATTCATTAAAGATAACTTGTCAACTCTAACCAATTCATTTAAAAATAACTTGTCAACTCTAACCAATTCATTAAAAATCACTTGGCAACTCTAAAAACTGAATCTTGATATGTGTGTATGGCACCTAATGTATGTTGAGCCTCTTTGAAGCAAAATACCACAATTAAAGTCGTTAAATGACTTTGAACATTGATGGAAGGTCTATCCAAACACCAGTTAATGTCTAAATTCATTTTAATCCTACCATGTCGATTCGACCGCAGTTCGATGTAAAGCAAGTTTATAATCAGTCCATAAATATTCATATTCTTATAAGAAATTAATATATTGCGGGCACCCACAAATAATTAAAGTGTTTATTAAATGGTCCAATTAAGAATATCAACACGTTTATTGTGTAAACATGTATTTGGTCTGCCGAAGTGTCAAAATATAAAAGATAAATAAATAGAACAATTTAAAATAACCATCATATTATTTGTTCCAAACAAAAACCATTTTCGATTCAAACAGGACAAACACCATACATGCAACAATAACATAATTTTACAAATAAGAAACAAAATCAAATAAATCATTGAATTATATAAATTCTTAGAATATAAATCATATATAGAAGACGCCTACAAATGTGCCCGTACATGCTCTTACAAACAGCGTTTCACGTATTCTGAAATCGCCTGAAAATTCTTTAAATATTGTAGAGTGGAAAATTTTTGTAACAAAAAGATAGTCATCTGATATTTGAAACTTTTACATCGTTAACGGCTTCTTATGTTAAAATCTTTTGTTGTTTACAATTACATTTAAATTCTTTAATATAAATGCGTCAAAATATGGAGCAATCAATATTCGTATTCGTAATACACTAATGCCGTATATTTTTTACATTCTAAGAAAAAATAGTATAACATACAAGATGTGTATTATTAAATTTGATAAAACTTAACAATTAAGCATCTCAGTATAAATATGTTGAATAAATCTAGGAAATGCATAACCTTCCAATGCAAAATTGTTCCATATCACTTAAAAGCTACAGCGCAAAAATACGTTAATCAATTCATAATAATTATTGCTCTTGAAAAACACTAAAGTGTAAGATTTATTATCAAAATCTTATATAGTACATAATAAAATCATATCTCAACAGTACATACCTAATTTGAAATTTGTTAAATATATTAGCAGGAAAAGACGAGTTTAAAAATAGCGGAAACCTTATTTATGTGACACGGCTGGACCACGCAGCTCGAAACTAAATTAGCAGGGATAGAAATTAACAGTTAAAACAGTTACCCAAAAGGTCGCATATCTTATACTTGGAAACAGAAAACCTCATCAAATTTACGAATGTACTTACATGTAGCACTTATCAATATTCATGGAAGTTATGTATATTCAAATAACAAACCTGCTTGTGAAAATGATATTTTATCATAAAACAATGAATAAAAAATCTACATTATGGACAAAAAGTACATTAAATTGAAAGCAACATTTTTCCCATTGTAATTGGCTCATATCATAAATACTGCTGCACAACCATAGCATACTGAACATAAATTAATGTTTGGTGCTTCAGATCAGATGTTTAGATTAAGCTCTCATCACTTTCAATCTAAATTAGAATTAGTCCTTAATGGATCACATACAAAATAGAAAATCAAATCAATCCACAAAACAGGGTCTGTGAAAAATAAACTATTTCATATGCCACAGTAAACACTGCATGAGTTAAAATATGATTGCATTCGTGTAATTTCTTGACGGAAATACAGTTTTGTTAATGGATTCTTACATTCATATCAAGTACAATAGATGATAAAATATCAATGCTTCCTATGGGTGTGGCATGCATTTCATGGATCTCAGAACTCTTTATTATGTATGAATCATTACCACTATAAAATTTGGATTACAATTTTATGCCACATGGAGAGAGATAATTTCTTGACGAAACATTAATTGAAACAAAATATCATATTCATTGAATTTTCAATTATGGATGTGAAGTTCCAATTGTGAAGATTAAACAATTACAATACAAAAATGATAATAAAATCAACACTTTTGAACTAAGAATTCCATTCAATTAAAAAATTGTACACAAGAACTATTCACATAAAATATTTTACAAGTTTTGTGACACAACTTAAATTTGTAACTAGTCCTTTTCTTTACATATTTGTAGCACATTGAGACATTGATATAAATTATGATCATAATTATGTATTTATCACATTATTATACATTGAAAATGGGTGAAATATTTGGCCAATTGAAATGCCAAGGTATATTTAGAACTGCCTTTCACTGTCTCGCAAAATACTTTGCTTATATTATCTGTAATACCTAATAACTGCTGTTTACGTCTCATAATCCATCAGCTCCATGTAGACCAGTGTATATCAATATCCATGTGACCTGCAAATCAGTTTTCAAATTAAACTGTAAGTTTAGCCTATTTAATAATGTACACTTAAACAGATGCTATTGTAATGAAACAAGCATGATGAAATTCATAGTATTCTTGCATGGTATACATAAATTGACTGCCTCGTTGTTCGAGTTGTTGCAAATGCGACTTCTGATTGGGAGGTCTTGGGTTCAAATACTGGGTCGGGTACTACTTGATTTTTCTAATTTAGAATTTCTAGTAGTGACTTGGGAGTCTGGATCTGTGCCTGGTGAATGACAATAGGCTCACCACCTATTCCATGGGACTTAAACATAACCAGTGATATGTGGGAGTATACTACACTCCTCTGCCTACCCTTTTGCGGATTACATATGTGATTTTTCATTATACATAAAATGAATCCAGATTGCATTGCCGTTTTATATAATGTATATGCAGTAAAAATATTATGGTAATTTTTTTATGTAGTTTTATGTTTTTTCACACTTGTGATCATATCATATCAATAAAATAAACAATTCTTTTAAATGAAGGTACTGCAAGCTTAAGTGAATACATAATCTTAAGGAAGTGAAGTGTATAGGAAATTATGAAGTCATAAGCATTCAATAGTTGTTGTGTATAGGGAAAAAAAATTAACAAGTTTGGCAACATTATAATATTTTAAATATAACAATACATAACATATATGATTTGCCAATGCTATTAGAGACAGGACTTTGAGAAGAAAATTGTAATATATTTATGAATGTTACATAAAACTGACAAGATGCTTAAGCATGTAACTAGTAATCAATTGATAAGATTATATCATTTAATTTCCTCTCCTATAAGTGTATGGAGTACTATTAATTTTCTTACCAAAAATCCAGCAAACGAAGTCATAAATCCT
>DWFT01000516.1:0-11611 GCA_018246795.1 Microceris patrobas patrobas
AGATGCTGGATGCGACAAGCCGAGGACAGGGCGCGATGGCGCTCATCGGGGGAGGCCTATGTCCAGCAGTGGACTGAGATAGGCTGATAATAATTATGATGATGATATTTTTGCAATATCCGTCATAATTACCACGAAACCTGACAGTGTTAGTGATTTATTGAATAAAATAAAATAATTAATATTTAGATTTAAGAATATTGTGCAAAGGTAAACATTTTTGAATAAGATGTTCATTGAAGAATATTCTATTAAGTCTAGTTGCTCCAAAATTACTAACGAAAACGAATGATAACCTAATAACTGACTTCTAATATATTCAATTAAGCGGCAACATCGTCTACGTTAAATAATAGTATCGGAATCAGGTAAGGACATGTTAGGATCTAATAGTTGTACAGTCTGTAGAATATTGGGTGCCAGAGTTTGAATCCGCTACGTTATCTGGGCGCTTGGGAGAATTAACGGCGAGGGAGGAATTACGCTCCTACTGAGAAATGTAAGCATGAAAGGCTACGAAATATAGTAGTACTTACCTAGTTTTACTTATTGTGACTGAGATATATTAGTATTTTACTTTAAATCTTTTATTAATGAAGGTTGTAACCGTAACAAAAAAATGTAACATCACGCCTGTAATCCCCAAAGAGAATATTATGACGACACAAATAGCAACGTTTGATTACTTTATATATTTAATACTAGGTGCTTTTAAGTGGCCGGCGAGAACTGTACCATTGAACCATCGATGCGGTTGCAGATGCTGGATGCGGCAAGCCGAGGACGGGCCGCGCTGGCGCTCATTGAGAGAGGCCTATGTCCAACAGTGGACTGACATTGGCTGGTGATATTGATGATGATGTTTTTAAGTGAGAGGAGCGGCATGCGAACAGTCGTCAGTCACAAGAATACGTACCTATATTAGATGTAACATCTCGTGACAATCTGCCTCGAATTATCAAATCCCTAGATTTTTATTTCGAAATCGAGGATAAAACATTCATTTGGTAATTATGACTAGAATACAAGTAACATTGCTTCCTTAGTACCAAAAATAACCTTAAGATGTTAATTTTTAGTACTGCTATTATTATCATATCATCATACCAAGTTCCTTGCAGGGCAGGCAGAGAGCATCGATTACCAAATATTTCAATAATTACTGATCTGATGTAAATCTGTTGTATTTTATTGTATCTGTATATAGATTTCTAAGCAATTATTACGATGATATTAATCACAGGGAAAATCGTATGCATGTATTCTTTATAACGTGACAAATATATACAGACAATGCATTAACAATCGACCTTGATTCACTTTCGATAAGCGAAAATAGTTGTGACGTCACACGAACGCGCCTGTGTAGGTAGACACGTGTACTAATGAATGGAAGTTTTATGTAATATGTTGTCAGTTTGTATCTGGGTCAAACGCGAGCCAGCTGACGAGGTCAACGGCCTCAGCTGGGGCCAACGACCCACACCTCACCCCTTGTGTTGAATCGGAGCGAGGTCGTCTTATTAAAAAAAATATAACACACATAGGACAGGTTTGTTTTGAAAGAACACCCCTTACAATTCCTCATGGAATTCATAATTGGAACGTATTCTTTGGAATGTTTCGTATATTTAATTCGGTTGGCAATAATTAATTCTTTTTTGTTACAATTTTCAAAAGAGTTATAACAGAGGGTGAATTAATTTACGCTGGCAAGATTTTGGGATGATGCTGTACGGTATAAAAATACTAAAATATATTATATTATTTATATGACTGTGTCACGTTAATCATATTGCTTTTTTATATTGAAATTGTTAAAAATTGTGTACCTAGATCAAATTTTAACACAATATTTTTTCATGATCTTCTTTTCTATTTTTTTTTTATTTCTTGAAAATTATCTGGCATGATATAAATAGATGGATAAATACCGTTATAAAATTTAAATACTGCACGTTATAGTATATTATGTAAGACGCCCTCCGCACTGAAACACAAACAACAATCATAGTGCAAGGATTGGAACATCCGCTGAGGTTGTGGTCACCACATATCTATCACTCAAACACCCATTAACCCACATTCACTAACGAATCTTCGACGACGTTTGAGTATTAGAAAATTATATCGCTTGGAAAATCACCACAGAGCGCGTCCACAGAGGTTACGTAAGATTTTCTACGACGAAATTTTTTTTTCAATCATAAATAAAAGTATTGATAACATAACAAATATAAAAACAATTAAGCGATGCTAATTATAAGCCTACGCCGCTAGTATCGCAACACGATTGGAGTTTGTAGGATATTACTATACATTATAGAATTATTTCAATAATTAAAATATAACATTTTATTTTCGACTGTTATAGTAGTCTCCAGACGCTGCCAGGGGTTTTTGAAAAATCATTATTAAATACCCAAAAAACTGGAAAACCACAACAAAAACTTGCATAATTGTTTAGCGTTCTTAGAATGAAAGAATCCATGAATTGATGATATTCCCATAACATCACACCTGTATCTCCCCGATGGGAAAATTCTGGGCTTTTGTCTAGAACCAATCTTCAACGAATTTACTGTGGAAAGACCTACACAAACGTAAACTGACTAAACAAATACCAATGAAGCTACCACAAGATATAAGTGGAACACATTAGCCTGTTCCCATTACTGAGTCATGGCCGCCCTACGAGCCCAACGTCCAAACAACTGATTACAAGGGCTTGCCTGCGTTTGAAACCGCACGTACACACATTCCCATACGATTTCAATATTTTAAAGGGCTAAACTATTTTTGTTTTGTTTTTCTACTAACTAAATATATGTAGGTACATTTACTTTTGTTTAGTAACATTTACAACAATACTACATAACACACGTAATTACACGCCTGTAATCTCCGAAGGGGTAGGCAGAGGAGTGTAGTAGTCCCATGTTTCACTCGTTACATTTGAGCCCTACAAAAGAAGAGGTGGTGAGTAATATATAACATTGGTCGGAAAGTACGTTGTTAGAAATAAAATATGTATAAATATTAACGTATCTGATATATACGAATACGACCTTGGTCAGTGTGGTAGACTATGACCTTAATGGCTATAACACTTCTCGCTCTGAAAAGAGATCCGTGATTAGCACTAGAACGATAAAAGGGCCGATGGTAATGATAATCAAGGTTTAACAAACATCATAATTTATTTCTTTATATTCTGTTTTTAAGAACATTATGTACTTATGAAATGTGTAACCAGTGGATAGTAGAAATATGTATTACACTCTTCTGTGTACCCCTTCGTAGAAAGACAAGCGTGATAATTATGTTACCCATATATGTTATTGAAATTGCAGTAAGCTTCCAACTGCAGACATTACAATTTATTAATCATCATCATCATCACCGGCCTGTCTCAGTCCACTGCTGGACATAAGCCTCCCCAATGAGCGCCATCGCGCCCTGTCCTCGGCTTGACGCATCCAATTTATTAATGACTTTTCCAAATTCAATTTGTACATGGAACAGTGGAATTGGAATGGAAAATTCATTTGTATGCTAATTTTCAGAGCGAGTAGCGCCATGTGGTATTACGCACGTACGCACCAGCGAGGCTCACCTCGGCTGAAGCGGCCTTGCGCACTATCAGCGAATACACCACCGAAACATCGCTATTAATACTTGTCGTAAATTAAATAGAGCCCCATAGAGCTGGCGATTGATAATTACTTTTGCTGATTATTAAGTTTGCTGATTTGCTGATAAAATTAACTAAATCGGTCAACTTTGTTTCCATTTGGTCGTAAATTAAATATAAGAAAGTATAGTTATAAAGCATATATTATTAATATATATAAATAAAATGATAGAGGTCTGTCGTTTTGCGCGCAGCACGGAAAAAATATTGGTTATTTTTCAGTTAAGTCTTCTAAGTTTTATTTCTTAATTGTTTGTACTTATCTAGAAACAGAAGTTTTACGATATCTTCATTTCATTTAATATAAAGTCACAAATACTTTAAGCAACAACATTTTCATAAGCGCTACGTGTTCAATAATGTGTTTTCTTGCCGTAAGCAACGCAAAATTGATAGATTTTAAAATTTTATGCGCAAAATGATCTCAAATACTTTTAGGCTAATATAAAAACATCTATCGCACTGCACGAGAATGCATAGTTATAATTACTGCACAGGTGCTGCATATTCATGTTCAAAGCTTAGTTGTAAATATTTATTTTTTCTGGTGAAAAGTAAATTGATAACGGAATAATCAATAGCTGGTACTGATTGGACCAATAGTCCTATTCCTACAGTCCTATTCGAGGCCGGAAACAGATATCCATGGACGACAACGGCCACTTATGATTGATGTCTCCTCGATTGCTTTTTTTAAACAATTGAATATCGTCCAGCAATAAAATTCAAATCTAATTCGAAAAAAGAACACCCAAAAATTGTTTAATACTTCATTATCACATAAAAACAAACTATGGAATAAACATTCGTACGTACAAGTGAATCATAGACATTATTCAAAAAGTTTTTGTGGCTAAGTATTCGGCTGTTGACCGCTACTCCCACGCCGCCTCTGGCGGGCAGACGTTACACGTGTCTGGTAGATACACAACTGAGGCGATTTACACATGCACACGTACAAACATACATACAAACTGACAATCTATTGAAGTATAATGAAATGAATAACAGTATATGTAATAAAAGTTGCGTTCAATAATCGCTTGCATATAGAGTTTAAGAGTTATATTATTATAACCGAAAACTACCACAAACGGTAAGCAGTGAGCACCGAATGCCGAATATCTCTGTTCTTTCAGACTTGACTTATCCTTCCGACCTTCATCACTGTGCAATGAATAAGAGTTAAAAACGGAAGATTAGAGGCGACTTGCTGCATTTGACTGCTATCTGCTCAAGAGTTACTCTGTTCAAATAAAATATGAGGCTATTAAGGCTGAAGGGACCTGAAAAACGTTTTTTCATTACTTAAGGTTAACCTTAAGTTAACTGTATGCTTATGTTTTTTTGCCTTAATTCGAATTAAATCATAACGATGTCAGCGAATCCGAAATGAGGCGATCCGACAGAGAACCAAAGTTCGACATAGCCCGAAGGATTAGCAAGCTGAAGTGGGAGCGGGCTGGTTACATCTGTCGCAGAACCGATAGCCGCTGGAGTAGACGTGTTCCGGAGTGGAGACCGCCCTTTGGCAAACGTAACGTAGGACGCCCTCTAGGTAGGTGAAGTGACGATATTCGCAAAGTGGTTGGCAGCAGTTGGATGCAATGAGCCGAAGATCGAGCTCTGTGGCATGTTATTGGAGAGGCCTATGACCAGCAATGGATGGAAATAGGCTGATAATGAAATGAATGAGTGAATGATATCATCGCGTATGAAAAGAATGATGAATGTAGAAAACGTAGATCAGGTCTGTAAGCATAGAGATATTTGGCGATTAGTGCTCACTGTCTGCCCCATAATGGACCTCACCATCATCAGCCTATCTCAGTCCACTGCTGGACATAGGCCTCCCCCAAAAGGGACCTCGCATGGCGATAAATAAATCATAACAATGTACATTATAATGAAAGCACTCGATTGTTCTATTCAAATACAATAATTCGTATCTAAGTGGGGTACACCTGTCACTACTGTGCTCATTTCGATACAAAAGAATCTGCTACAACAATAAAGCAGTCACAGTTTTAAACAAAACACGTTAATGCTAAAATTATTGACCCAGATCAACTACACCGTTTCACAATTATCAAACGTGTGCATATGTGTTGATAACTATATATCCAATGTTTAATATCATCGGCTATTGAATTCTGTGACCTTGTTTATTCGTCGAGTGAGATTGGCAAGCTTCGAAAGTAAAGGAAGATTTCTGAGTCAGCTGAGGTAGAAGTTGAAGTTCATTGTAAGTCCTAACTTCAAATTGCTATTAATTTAGTGTATGATCTATAGTTTAATTAATAAAAGTAAAGTCAGCTATGTTTTGGGGAAGTCGATATTGCTTCCATCTAGGCGATAGTGTTGCCAGCTGGGTGACAGTGCTGCCATTCGTTGGGTAACAATATTGTGCCATTACCCACATTAAAGGACGCTTAAATAGGTTTGCTGATTCTGCATAAAGTAAGTATCAAATGACAAAAAAAAATAATTGACCTATTATAATTCCACTGTTGGAATATGGGTATCCTCTCATATTGAGAGGGTGAAGGCCATAGTCTGCCACGCTGGCCAAGTGTGGGTTGGCAGACATATGATGCGGGGGTTCATTCATGTCCACATTGTAGTACAATTAACAATGATAATAAACGACATATAGTACAATCGTTTTGGAATTAATTATGTCGCACAAATAGTACCCTTATCGCTAAATAGTTATCTCAACCAGACAATATCTGGCTACCAATGAATCAACAGATCATTCGTAATAGTTCCGCTTTTAGTATCTTTATTTATAAGTACATATTATCAAAATATATATTTTGATACATATTTTACACTAACTCTTCTAGTGATATGACAGCCGGGTTGGTCGAGTGATTGCAAAGCGCGACTGTTGACCGAGAAACCCTGCGTTCGAATCCCGGGTCAATGACGAGGATTGTATCATTTCTGTCAATCACATACAGTCACCTACAAACAGCAATTTCGTGAATCAGTGCACGTAGATTACATTAACAAACGTAACAATAACATTTAGTATGATATTAGCAAATGTAACAATCTCATTAAGTTTCCCATTAAATTGACAAACATAACAATAGCAATACAATAACACATATTTACTAGCCAACAATATTCGAAACACCATGTCAACATACTACATGTCTAAATTTCCCTTTCACCTCTTATTTCTGTTAAATATATACGCAACTGTTGACAAAAAACCTAAGTAAGTATTATTGTTACGTTTGTTTAGTTATTTTTGTTACATGTTATTTGTTATTAATTATTTTTGCCTACGGCGTAGTGCATTGTCGTACGTAAACAACGACGACCTAACGCTGACTCTAAATTTAGTCGACGTCAACTTTCTTGTGTGTTTTGGCATCGATGTGCAGAAACAACGGGCGTGCCTCTGAACTGCGATTCACGGCGCTGCCTATAAAAACTTATATTCGATGATAAAAGTCTATAATAATTTACACCTATTCTATGGGACGTAAAAAGTCATAGTATAACTGGTGAAACGTGGTTGTGTACTAATACCCTCCTCTGCGTACCCATTCGGTGATTACCGGCGTGATTAATATTTTTCTATAATAATTTACAAACTAAGATAAATGGAAAATTAAAGAATTGATAAATTGCATGACTTTAAATTACAGAGAACGAAAGATAGGTTCAATGCTAACGCATTGGATAAATGGTGATAAAAGAAACGCTCCTTTGTAGGTGTCCATGCTTGCGATACAAAACCAAGGACATTCATATTTGATATGCTAAGATAAAAATGTGTCAGGCACACACATACACACAAACATATACACGTATAATACACAGATATCATTTCGATGTAAATTGTGATAATTCTCAATATACCATCAGACATAGACTAGTATGGTGACCAACTAACCATACATTAGATGCTATTTTAATATTACATTGAATATACACATTTTATATCCAGCCATCGCCAATAACAATCTAATTAACACATATATGTACGTATATATGTTAATTTTTATATATTAGAAATGCAAATAGGCTTGCCAGCTATCAGGCGTTGTATTGGATGTTATTTTATTAGTCCATAAATATCTGAATCAATTCAAGAACTGTTATGAAACGGTAGAAATAGGTGTGGCATGATATGAATATATTAGGGCAATACACACACGGCGATCTTAACGCAAACTAGGCAGATATAAGGGTTATTCAAACCAGCCCGTCGATAAATGTAGGTATATGTACTTTTTAATACATATATTTACATAGATCATTTTATACGAACGAAGAAATCAAATAGTAGTGCTTATTACAAAAAATTTCGTCCTGGATGGAAATCGAACCCGGGACTTCCATACTAGCAATCAAATTCAGCTGTGACACAAAACGTCAGTCAAAATGTAACGAGGTCTCCTCAATTTATTCTTACTAATACGATATTCCTACATATTTATTTATTTACATGGACACATAATTGTATAATTGTGTATATGTACTCGTATATGGTAGGTATGCTAGTGTCTACTATTTTGGAAAAAGTAAGTTTTTGGTTAGCTAGCTAGCCTAACCTAATAATACATACATGTTACATGCACACACAGCCATACATACATAAGTATTTTATTCCTGACTATTTTAATTCTTAATTAATATTATTATTCCAAACAGTCAATATGAAAAAAAAGTTCGAAATACGGTTCAACTATTATATGAACGAAACTGTGCAGTTCTGTAATACGGGAATAGCCGATGGCGCATGTCATATAAATTACGCAGGGAACCGGCGCAAAATATTTCTGAATGGTTCCGTAACTGACTTTATGTGCAACGCCGCTAACGTACGACGGACATATAAATTTTACGGTTATCATAGTTTTAGCCTGAAGGCGCGCGAGCCGAGTACCTAACTCTTCAGTTCTCCAGCGGCAACACTTTCAAACCCCGACACTTAAAAGATTAAGACTTACTCATGAGCCAAAATTAAAAAAAATTACTGAGTTAAATGTACTAGGTTGTATAATTTACGTAGTATAACAAATTGTAACAATGTTTTGACTTCTTCACTATAAGATTTTTATTTGTATTAAATTGCAACATGGGTCCATTTTTTGCTCTATTGACATCATTTCATTGGAAATGTAAATCAACTGCTGGTCATCCTCGCTGTCGTTGGATCTGCATATCGATTGCAGAGTTCACAATCGGTTTGCAGTTATGTCAATTTCACAAAAACTGCAATCAAACCACAATTCTGCAACTGAAGTGTAGTTCCAATGCAGACCCTGTGTGTGGCCACACGACTTAATGTTTATCCCTTCCTTATTTTAAAATAAACGTCATTGATGTACAACAGACAGGGACGGATAGTTGTTTTCCTCTTAATACTACTGCGACCTTTATTAGCAAGTCAATAGAGAACTTAGAATGAATATATTCATAGAGTGTATAATTATACTAATTGTTAGACATTGTTTACTGTGACGCGGGTGGCGTGGTCGACGGCGTATCTATGTATATCTTGGTACAAGGCTTAAACGATTAGCGACAGCAATACGGTGAACTGCCAGTCAAAAGAAGCTGCGCATGCGATCATCAACGGTTATCATCAACAAATGACGCCACTAGTAGAATCTCAATTGGATGGTTAAGAGAATTATTAATGATTAGATAAAATAACTTTATTAATTATAAGAATCCGTCTCGCTGTTAAGACATCTCAAATTTAGATGAGTCAAGTTATATGTAGGTATATTTTGGAAACTGACTTTTATTTTTAAAGCTCCTCGATGTACCGAATGTGCAGACAGTCGGGAGTCGGCCCAAAAATGCGTCACTTCGCCGCCAAACACTTGTAAAACGCTTGCGATTTATGTTGTTGTTTGTAATTTTTTTTGGATTTATTCCCGACAGCAATATTTTTGAAATATCCCTGCGTTCGCAGACTGTTTATCACTTGCGCCCGACTGGGCCACTTGGCTGATGAGGAGTGTCAGCAATCGATATTAAGGGCAGTTGCGTAAATTTAATGACAACAAAATATTAATGGAATTTGGCGTGGGTTTGCTTAGCGATAATAGATGTCGATAGATTCAGTCGCTTCGAGACTTACATCATACTAATCTTAGTTCTATAAATATTTAATGTATTTAATTTATTCCAAGACAAATTTTGTTCAACTAAATCGGTATTTCTTAGAGATATCTTCATTACTTGTGTTGATTTATTTTGACAGATGTCCATTTGTGACAGTTCAGATATCATTATGATGAAGCTCTTTTTACATCCCACTATTGGACACGGGTTTTTCTAACAATTTTATATGTTCTTAAGCAAAGTCATCCAAGCCGCTTCAGTGCGGATTCGCAGACACACCGGTTGGCACAAAAACACGAATGTCAGATATTTTTAAATTCCTTAAAAACCTTAGAGGTACGAAGAGATGTGAAGAGATAAGCTTGACATGTCCTAAACGCTTGTCAAGAGAATTCGCTGTTCGTAGCAAACTATTTTTTAAGTTGTCTAAATCGGCAACGCTTTGTGTTCTTGACTGTTGGTTTTACTAAGAACAAATCTCATGTACACTTTCTTTCATCTTTATTGCCTGTCCGAAACTGCGTCACTACTAAGATTAGTAATAGACCAAAATGTGTTAACAATTGGTTCAAAAATAGCCTAATTCAAAATAATATCCTCAAATTTATAATTAAAGTCCTGTTTTCGTGATCAAATCTGCACCAGTTTAGAACTCCTTTGGTGTTACAAGGGATCATATGTAACGATAAAAACTCTGACATCAGTGTGCCGTCGTCTTTACTCGGGAACATTAGAAACATCAACCCTCATGTTCACGAATCTCCCTTCGAAACGAGAAGAGTTTACCTGTAATCAGTCTTTATTATTCCAACGATTTCTAATACCCGACAACTACACAAAGATTATCCAATTAAAAAATAATCAAAATACACAAAGATATCTGCAGTACCTACACCTACAGATATTGAAAGCGAAATATAAAAAATTCTCTGGGTACGTTTAAAACAAAAGGATTTAATAAACATTCTCGTTTGCAAACAAATTAGGAACAATAAATTATTTGAATTGGAATGGAAACAATGAATGAACTCAGAATACAAATACATATGTCTGATGTAGCGATGGTATAAAGATAAACCACTGAATGTTATGGCTGTTTCCTCGTCCGTACGATGCACTGTATGACCGTGAAACTAAATGAGGAATGCTATTTAAAAGTATGACCACAACTCATATTTATGAAGAAAACTAAGTGAATCTAAATCCCATATATTGATATTTAAATAATAATTAACAATATAGAATTTGATGTTATTGTGACACCAAATCTAATAATGACTTTTTTCTGTAGAATAACTGAATTTTTTCACACTGATAATAAAAATATCGTGGGACAAATTCGCACACGATCGTATGATTCTAATTTAGGCAAAGTCTGTATTATTTCAGCTAGACATCTGATAAACTACACATATACATTTCTATATATAATATGAAGGTCGTTTTACTTTGATTGCCTTGTCCCGTTTGTATGCAAGCGCCACTGCTAAGCGAGAGGTATTTCATTCATACCTCAGGTCGGGCAATGAATTATTAGATTTTTAAAATTTTAGAACTGAAAACTTAGCTTAAACAATATACATTAGTTCAACTGTAATTATATGAAGTATTAATTAATAACCAACTGAAAGATTACTTGTATTATATTTGATTTTTATATCTTCTTTCATTATCTTCCATGTCCTTCTTCATATCTTTTGTGTCTACATTTCAAAATTAAATGTCATCTCATTCTTTGCTACGTAATTTTCAGTGTCCTCGGACATACTAGATTTATCTTACTATAAATATATAGTATAGATATAAATTCAATACTTC
>DWFT01000517.1:0-11607 GCA_018246795.1 Microceris patrobas patrobas
TTGGTATGTATTCATTTCACGAACGTCTGTATTTGGTTTAAATATAAATTTATATACATATATGTAGCTGTGTAGTTAAAAGTAATTGATTAAATATATAACGGCTAAACTCATATATGAATTTTCGGGATAATCCAACTAATTTTGGACAAATTTGAGGCCTTCCTTTGTGAGTTCCAGTCCTGTGTTAAGCCGATTTGTATTCAATCATATTGTTAAATAAATACTCACGAAACCTTTAGTAATAGAAAAATAATAAATGCTTTTCAATACAAATATTTTTACGTTTAATATGAGATCATAGGGCTTATAGCCTATAAAAAGAAACACAGTATGAAAAAAATGAGTAGTATTTTATTAAAAGCCTGTTTATTCACGGCCTCCTTGATCCAGTGGTAGCAAGCGATATTGCGGATCCAGAAGTCCTGGGTTCGAATGCTAAGTCGGGTACTATCTGATTTTTCTTAAAATTTATTTTCCAGTTCAAATTTATCAATTCTTTAATAATTTATCAATACTTTAAATTTCTTTCTAGTTACAATTTCCAGTAGTGACTCGGTATCTGGATTTGTGCCCGGTGTAGTGCAATGGACTAACCCCCTATTCCATATTGGGACGTAAATGTTACTGATGAAACGTGAGAATACACTATACTCCTCTGCCTACCTCTTCCGGGATCGCAGACGTGATGTTACGTTTTATTATAAGCAATATTTCCTTGCGATGACGTTTCCCGTCTGTGCACGTCTAAAACATGTGCCGACACTCAATGCTATGGGTATTGGATGAAGCAGCCCAGACGGACCCACGGCCGTGAAGTATATTTACGCTTCGTGATTTCCGCACGCCCACGGTTCTGGGAAATCGACTTAAGTATCTCCAATTGGTTAATATATGTTATTTACAGCTCAAAAAAAATGTTATACCATCACGCCAGCTGCCTTAGAGGGTACATTTAGTGTCTCAATAACCAAGTATAACCTTACACACGTGACGAACTCCTTCTAGATTCACTCTCCTCAAACAAGTAGACCGGTTTTGGAAACTTTTGACTTTAAAAGAAAATTATTCACACATGTTTATGTAAGTAAACAAAGTGACTATTACTATTATATTACTATAGCTGAAAGTTGTAGTTCTTGCAAGAAAGTTTAATTTTAAATACGATAGATGCATACAATATAATCGCGACTAGTCGTAGATAGCGGTTACGATCAATCGTAGTTACTAAATCACCGAGTGTCGCGTGTTAGTAGCCATAAATTTTCATTTATCATAATCATAATCTGCAAGCGTTTAGTTTGATAGAAATTTAACGGATATTGTTAACCGGTTTAGACAATATATCAATTGACAGCAACCATCTGTTTCCGATAAAATACAGCTTATATCTAGTGGAGTAGTCGGAAGTCTCTGAAACCGACCTGCGTTTATAACAGATTAATATACAAGAATCAGGTCTGTAAGGATAGATAATAATCGACTTTCGGTGTTCCCTGCCTATACTGTAAGGGACGTCGTATAGTAACGTATTAATAACGATTACATCTTCATCCTTTTAATAAGAAAGACGAGAAATTGGTAAACCTAAGCCTTACCAAGTAATACGTCTAAATACTTAGTAAGATTATTATGGATTCATTGACTAATCCGTGTTCGACATCATATTCCACATGGTAGCTTCTAATATTTAGCAAATATATTTATCACATTATACCAGATGGATTATTTCCACTTATTACTTATATATTATTATTGATAATATTATTATGTCGTCACGCCAGATCTTTTACTGTGTAAGCAGAGAACACCGACAGTCAAATTTCTGTCCTTAGACAGTAGTAGTAGACACTACGTCTCTAAAGACGTAGTGTCTACTCTACGTTCATTACCTTCTTCTTGTACGCAATACTAACTACACAACCTCTTGAATTGTAAGTTTTAATAATTTAACGATATGCTGCGTCTAGCGTCTGCGATATCACATCTAGCGTGAAAATGAAATAAGTGTTATTTTTTATTTTAATCTTTTCCAACTACTTTAATACTGAGCGAGGCTATTTTTTTCAATTTCCTGTACGTCGTGTGTTGCGATGGCTTATCAAAGATTTCTATACTAGTCTAAGTGTAATAGGTGGCGGCCTTGAACTTGGTTTACTTTTGTTGTGTGCATTTAGCGCCCGGCGACGGGAAGCGCTAGATTGTCCGCTCGTCGCACAAAAGGTGATGTTCGCTCATATCTGCTCATAGAGAGAACATCTTGAAGAAATGACCAGTGACATTCAGAATGGACAAAACATTTCATACTCCAAAACCACAATATACTTAGATAAATATATAAGGTCAGGACTTTAACAATTTATATAATAATAATAATCGACCCATTATAATTCCACTGTTGGAATACGCTGTTCCACTGTTCTAACAATTTATGCTTGTAAGGAAATTTCATTGTAATTTTTTTCACGGTGACATTTTAAAAATATTTGCTAATGTCATTTATGGATCTAAAACAATAAAATGATCACCAGATAAATATAAAAAAGATAAAGAACAGAAGTAATGACGTGCATATTTTGATGTAATTTGCGATAATTTTTATCGACGTCGGAATACAGAATACTGTTGCTTAAAATTAATCGGTATTGGTGCGCTCGGTTCTTTCAGGCTAACCCGTAAAAATCCTTAAAATATAATATAATAATAATGAAAAGAAAATGGAAATATGATAAAGTGATATTTCATTTCACTAAGAATTGTCCTAATGGGCGCTTAGGAAAGATTCGGGAATAGAATTGTAATTTTCAAGCCTTTTCCAAACTCCATTTATAACTCAAACCGAGTATAGTCACTCGAAGCCAACGTGAGAGGAACAATGTTGGGCAATAAGCTAGCGCCGCTCTAATAAGGATACGCCGTTGCCGTGTCTCGACAATTGCGCTCTACAATTATGAATGACTAATTGACTCTACCCGGCACGATTCCCCGGTACATTGTTGCTTACTTCGCAGTACACCAGCAATTGACTATTCTAAAGTTCTTACCTCACGTAGCATCAAGATTTAATTCGGTTTATTGTTCATAAACGTTACATTTTTCATTTATGGAAGACTCATCTTCTCACTGTTTTCATTAACATCTATAAATACGATTGTTCTTTAAAAAGGATTATACTTTAGCACTGTATTTAAAAAAAAAAATTACATATTTTACTATATATATTCAGTACACATCAGAGCTACACATAAATTCACAGCGTCTGATTTAAACGTATGCGTAAGCGTATGTGTAAGAATAAATTTGCATAGCATTGTAGAACTACAGACGGCTCTCGTTACGTAGGAATTTTGATATTTATTTACCAATATTAACATAATTTAAGTAGGGCGTAGATCGATTCCATCCGTGACGACTCTACAATGAGGTAGACGAAAGTACCCTCCAAATACTCTGCGAATTCAATTTCACTCTACGGATAAAATATGTCGCATTCGTACCTACAACCCCGCAAACTTTACAATACGTGTTCATCAAAAGCGTACAGACTAAAGTCACTTTTCACTCGCTGTGACGCTATGTATACTGATATCTTTTCTTCATAGGAGTATAATGATAGAGGTCAGAAGAACGTGCTACTTTATTTTTATGTCTTGGTTGATATCTGATGATTTGTAGTGGGAGGTTACGGAGGATGTTGTAAGGGAGCTGATCGAATCCAATATAACTTACCGAATCGGTACTATCATCATCATCCTCTTTCAGTCCACTGCTAGAAATAGGCCTCCCCAAAAGGTTTATGCCCATAATCTCCATGCTGGGAATGCGGGTTGGAGATCGCAGGGCACAGCTTTTCGCACCGCCAACGCTGCTGCCCATCGGCGGCCAGGGCATTTAGCCGCGCCTATTTAGGCTGCACTATACCGCAAACAGCTGGTCGCTACAGCCTCGTCTGTTATAGCAGGGTGTACCACGTGCTGGTAAGGTTGGCTTCGGTTCCTGAGATGATGGTTGGAACCCCTTACACCCCCCCTGATATGGTGTTTGGAACCCCTTACACCCCTTACACCCATGGTTTTTTATGTTACGCTATCTAATATGTTAAGATGTTTGAATGTGAATGTTTTCACCATGTGTAAGAAGTGAGTAGTTACTTTCAGAGTGTCAGAGTTGGCCCGCATGAGCCAAGTCCGCCACCATTTGGAGACCATTAGGTCCAATGGCAGTAAAAGCCTTCAGCCTTAAATAAAATTTTTCAATAAACTGTCTCGCAAATTTCACAAACAAATAAAAATAATGGCGTACACGAATACTCACGCGAGATTCTTCGGGGAGCCCAAACTTATAAACTTTTCAAAATTGTTTTGACTTTTTGGAAGTAGGAATATTGGCAATATTGTATGACTTAACATCACTATGCAAAACTGAAAACACGATACAAACAATTCAATAAAAATATATATCTACAAACATGTAGTCGTTTCGTAAAAATAAACTTATAAAAACGGACTAACGGACCGAGCAAAAGTGAATTTCAAAGTCTACACTCTACCGGCAGGAACTTTTTCAGTGAAGTAGTAGCGTTCAGCCAGATATATAAATTGTATGTATTGAAATGAGGAATGATCGTAAAATCATTATAAAATTTGGTATTATAGAATAATAAACATTAATATTATTTTTATAAATATAGTTCTGCCACTGATGCCACCACAACTTCAAACAAAAATTGTTCCAAATACACGCAATAGCAAATGAAAATGTTATCTAAATGATTAATCAAAAAATGACACATGCTTACACACAAATTACTGTATATATTAAATGTATATATTATTAAATGGGTAATGAATAACTACTTTCCTATTTTTGGACATTATATCTAAGTATATATATTGTATATATAATTAAAATTATGATTAGTTGAAAGATAGTTTGCATGTACAATGTACATTGTTAGTCGTAATATTATTTCATAAAACTTTTGAACGCTTTAGGTTGCTATTTTTTAAACTAAGTGACGAAACAACTTATGCATACAACTTGACGCACAAATATTTCAGGCAGTTTGCTAAAAGTTTTAACGGGTTGATAAAATCGTTTTCGTTGGTTCTGTTCTGAACGTTACTATTGATAAATATTGTAGATAATACTTAAAAGCCATATCAAATACGTCACTGTCAACTGTAAAGCAAACTAAATAAATATAATAACCTAATAGTGTGTGGTCTGAAAACAATCCTTAATTTTTAATTGGTCTGCGATAATTCTTCTATTATTTGGTTAAATACATAGAATCTTCATTTGATATAATTCAATATGTATTTGCGATATTATTTAAATGAAAATGGCGATAGACAATATACCTTGGCGGTAAGTTATCTTATGCACACGGAGAACTTGTTCAAGTCGTAGAATTTACCTGATTTCGTAGTATTGTTTAGTATAAAGAATTGCTATTAACAATTGAATATTCACTATTCTTTCAGAATATTGATCCATACGGCAAACCTACGCTGTCAGCCCACCCAGGTTTGTCGAATAACTTAAACTGTAGTACAAAGCAATTTTGTTAAACTCATTTAATTTGTATGTATACCATTTTCGCCTCTTAAAGAAAGTAATGCTAATAAAATCTTTAAAACGTGTTAGAACTGATTAAAAAAATAACATAGTAGGCAAGTTCACTAATTGTTTAGTGTAAATGATGATCTTATGATTTAGTATAAATTAAAAAGATTTTCTGCTATATGTATATGATTCTGCCTACCCCGTAAGGGACTTGGTGTGAAGAAATGTATGTATGTATGTTCATTTAAAAATTTCATATCCCTATCACATCAAAGTTCAATTTTCAACCGAGGCTAGGATTATTATTTATAAATAGTTAGATGATTAATTAGAACTTGCTTTTTCAGCACGATTTTCCCCAGAAGACAAATATTCAAGACACAGGATTATTATCAAGAAGAGATTTGGTCTCTTGTTGACTCAACAGCCAGAGCAAATACATTAAAACTAATTTTCATATACTATGATAACATGATTACTTTTAAGATAAACATTATGAACAAATAACATCCTGTTGTTTTATTTCATACTTAATTTCATAATTGGACCTACTTATGCAAAACAGAATCAACCCACACAATGATAGGTGAAAAAACGATTTTTGTCAAAAATTTGTATACTTTAATATTTTAGGCTATTCTGAATAAAATCTAGTTATAATTTTGGACAAAATAATTTGTTCTATGTATACAAATATAATATTATTGAAAATCATTAACATTTTTAATAACAATGAGAGAAAACTTGTTGGTTCTTTTTTATAAAACTATCTGTGTGTTGGTTGGTTCTTTCTGGATTTATCATTATGCCAAAAAATTATAGGAAAAGAATAGAAAGTCCTATGTTTATTTTAAAAATAAATTTTTGCTTGCCTTGAAGAAACTGTTAACCTACGCTTGTAAAAGCCCATATCCAGAGGTTCTGTTACAACCTTCGACAAAGAATAAGTCCACGGTTTGCACATGCGCGATAGAATGCGCATTGGGACGTGTTCAAGATTGCTTATTTTCCTGATTTTTGTAGTTGTTGTCCGACAAATTTTGACAAATAACAAATCTTATCATGAGTTTATATGTTTGACACGTACTAATATATATAATATTAATAATACTTATTTACACATTTTGGAACTCATGACACTGTGTACTTGATTTGTATCTGTCATGTGGGAGTTGTGGGACTCGCAACACTGAGTAAAATTTGTAGATAGAATAAATAGGTGCCGGGCTGTTAGACTACGATATAAAATCGTCGTCGTCGTCTAAGGATTAATATTAAAATCATAAAAGTATGAATATCGTCACTATGGATAAACAGGGGGATATGAATGTGTACTGGAATAAAATCAATTATGCATTTCCTATTCTCAACGATACAATTTTCAGTGACTGTACAAGTGAAGAATATGAGGAAATTCAGCAGTTAATAGAGAGTTTGAATATCCAAGTGAGAGTACGTGATCTTTTTCAAGTCCATTTAGAGAAGTACATGCGACAACATGTAGCTCCGTCATTTTGGTCGAAATTTGGCAAAGTAGAGGAGGAGATTAAAGGATTTCAGCTTTTCAAATCGGCCGTCAATGATCTATATGATTTAATGTCCAACTTTACTCCTATGCTGAGAAGGTTAACAATACTGAATAATAGTTGTGGTGACAACAAGACTATTTATGGTGAGAGGGATGTCCTGCTGGGTTTTAAGCAATTATTGAGAGCCACATTGCTTTCTCAACTGTCATTAGACTTTCAGATAATAATTACACATTTTTATAAGATGTCTTTTAATGTTTTCGACATTGAATATGAGAATGCAGACATGAGTGAGGATGTGATTTGTTCAGGATGCAAGAATGAATATTCTGACTGCAATTGTGCATATATTGTAAAGGTTTTTTATGAAACAAACAGGAAACTTATGGAATTGCAACTGCTCGAGAGGTTGGCCGGCCAGGTCCTTACTAATTTTATACAAGCAAGGATTGAGAGTCATATACAGAAAATATGTACTGGGAATTTTTATGTTTCTCACATAACTTTTTTGGAGCATTGGCTTGAGACCACTGTGATGTCCTGGCTCACACGTATATATTGTGCAGGCTCCTCAAAGCCACCACTGGATGACAAAAATATTCAGAATGCTATTTGTAAGTTTAAGCAAAAGGTGAGTTATTACTTATATCATAGTTACACTACACTACAGATAGACCAACTGTTTAATACTATTATTGAATACCCAGACTCAAAACCTGCAGTAGATGACATTAAAATATGTTTGGACAAGACTGACCTGAGGCCAACTCTTTGCAAAAAGCTGCAAAGTGCCTTAGAAACAAGATTACTGCACCCTGGTGTTAATACTCCAGATATATTAACTGCTTATATTTCAACAATCAGAGCTTTAAGACATTTAGATCCTTCTGGTGCTATACTAGAGACTGTGACTAAACCAGTATGCAGTTATTTAAGAAACAGAGAAGACACAGTTCGAAGTGTAGTGAGCAGTTTGACAGAAGAAGGAGCTGGAAGTGAACTGGCAGATGAGTTAGCCAAGTTTGCTGCTGAAACTGATGAGGACATTGAAAAAGAGGAAGCTTGGGACGAATGGAACCCAGATCCTGTGGAAGCTGATCCCAAAATGAACAGTGACAAGAAGTCAAATGATATTATATCTATGCTGGTGAATGTGTATGGGAGTAAGGAATTATTTGTGAATGAGTACAGGACATTATTGGCAGATAGATTACTGGCTCAAAGTGTAATAAATACAGAAAAAGAGATTAGATACTTGGAACTCTTAAAACTGAAGTTTGGTGAGTCACAGTTGCATTTTTGCGAAGTTATGCTAAAAGATATATCAGATTCTAAAAGAATTAATGCTCTGATACATCAAGACAAGAATGTTGAAGAATTGAATAAAAAATTTACATCAAATGCTATGATACTATCAGCACAATTCTGGCCACCATTTAAAGATGAAAGCTTAGAATTACCAGATAAGATAAAGCAACACTTGGAGGCCTATACAAGATCATTTGAAGCATTAAAAGGAAACAGGACATTGAACTGGAAGCCTCACTTGGGTAATGTTAATATAGAAATAGAGATAGGAGAGAAGAAGTTAGACTTAACTGTTTCACCGTTCAATGCTACATTGATTATGCACTTTCAAAATAAACCTGAATGGTCACTAGAAGAACTACATCAAGTAATGAAAGTGCCTACAACTATCCTACGGAGGAAAATAACGTACTGGCAGTCACTTGGGCTGATTACCGAGAGAAGTCCAGACCACTATGTTGTTGTAGACGGCTCTGATGCAAATAAATCAAATGCTACGAATCAAGTCCAAGAAATGATTTGTGAGGATGAGGAGTCAGAGAGTGTGATGGCTTCAGCACATGATCAAAGGGAAGGTGAACTACAAGTTTTCTGGTCTTACATAGTTGGTATGTTAACAAATTTGGACTCATTACCATTAGACCGTATACATCAGATGTTAAAAATGTTTGCTTCACAAGCTCCAGGGACAGAGTGCAGTCTGCAGCAACTGCGCCAGTTCTTGGATACCAAAGTCAGAACTCATCAGCTTTTGTTTCAAGCTGGCATGTATAAGTTGCCTAAATCTTGAACACTATTAAACCATGTACATTTTTATGGAAAAATGGAATGACAGATATGTAATTGAATAAAACAATATAAAAAGTTGCAACTTTATTTTTATTTATTTTAGATATAAAATTTTGGTTAAATGTCTTAAGTCTGTGGGTTAATATCATCTGGATTACTTAAGTATTGCTGATAAAACATGTGACGTTCTAAGCCCTGCCTCCAAAGTAATATATCTGATACACAATGACAAAGTTGCAGAAATAAATTGATCAATATTTGTCAGCAATACAAATTATATAATTTTAACACTAAGTGATTTTAATACATAATCTTGTCAGTCTTAACATCTATAAAATACTGTTTAAATTAAAAAGTGAAAATCAAATAGTAATAAATTACATTTCAAAGATACTGAGATATAATACACAATAAGTAACAATGGAATGTTTATGCATCTTAGCTGTGACTTCTCCAGCCAAGTATAAAAAAATTGCATTTGACATTAAATACATGTATATCATATTATTAAATTTTTCATGAATATTTATACACATGACTATAAATGTATCGGCTTAACTCACGGGCGCTTTATGGGATGGCCCGACCAGTTTCGGACCTATACAAGGTCCTAACTCATGAGCTTCCGCCGTTTGCAGCGAGGTCTCTTTGGAGACATCCACAAAAAAAAGGCATGTGAGTTAAGCCGATACATTTATAATCATACATATGTCATGTTGAAATGCAAGCTTCTGGTTTTATCATGATCATATACACTGATCAAAGCAACACATTTATCAAACATTGACTATTGTAAAAGTATTAAGAAGGGATACAAACATGGAATGCACTGTAAAACTTTGAAAAGATTACTTTGTGTTTCACAGTCCAATTAAAATTGTATATCAAATTGAAATTAATCAAATTAGAAGAAGTAGTAACAAAGGTAACAAGCATGATATTCAAATTAATAGGATCATTACCATGACAATCCAAATTTTTGTTTGCAAGTAGATTTAAATTATGTTCGAATAGCTTTAAAGTACTTTGTGGTGTACAATAATGTTAATTACTCGCTCATTGCAATTACTTAAAAATGGAAAAAAGCTTGATAATAATATAATAGAACTTAGAAGTTATGTATAATCAATTTTGAGAAGGAAAAAAAATGTTTGACATTATTAAGGAGTAAGAAATAAAAAATAATTTAACAAAAACTTCAATCTCGAAATTCATAAATAAATAGTAAGATAAAATTCCCTACAACAGTTAAAGCTCTACATCTAGTTTACATATGTACATACAACATCAGTGCACTTGCAAATTTATTTTCCCCAAAAACAGAACACCTCTCACAGATGGCAACACTTATTACAGCTCAATGTGTACAATACTTCATCTCGTAAAAGCATGTTTCCGAAGCATTTGCCTCAGTTTTGTTTCTGCTTACATTTGTTCACATTCACATTTCATAATTCTCATGTTTTTGTGCTGCCATCTGTGAAAGATGTAAGATAATTTTTTTGGCGCCCCATCAGCTACACATAATATTGTATAATCTCACAAAACGTAATGATGTATTTTGCAAACTTAGAAATTTAAATGCACGTCATTACAATTATTTAACTTACACAATAAATTATTAAGTACATAAAATTTCATTTAAGTCCACAGCAGTGCTGAAAATCTCCCTTTGGACGAATATAGTTACACTGACTAAGAAATATGTATCTTATACGCGCGCCATCGGTCGCGCGCATTTAAAGAGTTCATATAAATTAATATGAAATAATGTATATGATCCCAAGTAATGAATGTTCGGTTGACTTGTAACTAACTCGTATCTTTTGCACAGAAAGGCCTTTTAAAATATGTAAATATTTCACTACCTTTTAATTAAGCTTTAGTGTCGTAGTGATCTCTTCGAATCGTTAATTCCGTATGCACCATAATATAAGTTAATTTCTTAGGTCTACTTACTACCATAATCTTATACCATAGCCATGTGAAGTACCAACACACTTGTACATCTGGTACGGAAGACTGATTTGTGAAACATTTTATGTTGATACATGAATGAATTATTTAACATACTAGAAATAAATCAAAGAGGCTCTTTTATATTGTTTGTTGAATATTGTGTTGATATTTGACTTAGGGTATTTAATGAAACACAAAGATATTGCATGTGGTGTTGCCATAATTGGAAGATATTTAAAGCTATGTATGTATATTTTAATAGAATCAGTCTTCACATTGGAAAAAAATTCACAGTGATATTTTTCTGGAATGTTGGTACTTCAGCAGTTTTAATGTTCTATATTTATGCTTACAGCTTCACTATTGGGGTTATGATTTGCCGGAGCTGTATTAGCTTCTATTGCGACAATCTCGATCGTGACTCGATCATTTGGAACGCGAACTAACCAAATTG
>DWFT01000518.1:0-11605 GCA_018246795.1 Microceris patrobas patrobas
CGGTTGATCATACCAAATTTGTTAGTCTGCAAAAGCTGATATTACACATATAATTTTGACTGATGGTTATGTAAAAGATCCTAAAGTAATGAGCAATACACGTATAGATTTATTAGTACAGACCAATATATAGTTTAACCAACTATCCCTATTTGGTGAAACACAAATTAAACTATCATGCATAAGTATGTGAGGTATAACATTTTAAGCAAATTTGTTTCTCATACCTGCCCTTCAAATCTTATTAGCCCCCATGCACCCAAAGACTACGTTACTAAGACTAACATACCGTCGGAATTTATATTTATTGGATAATTTTTAGTAGTGGAATCATCACGATCACGCCACGTTGGCAGCGTTGGTGAAACTCTGGTATTGTAAATTGAGCTTTGAGTAGTCGATTTCATTTTTTCGGCGTCTTCAATAGATATACCAAAAAGTTTAGAATGACCTGATGTAAATTTGATATCTGCATTGACCATTGGGCGGCTGTAAAACTCTTGGATTTCAAGTGGAACTTCTGGTTCTACTATGATGGGTCCATTGATCGTAGGTTTCTTGTTCTTAGGCAAAGAAATTGACGATTCTTCAAAAACAGGTACACTTATATTAGGTTGAGATTCTTCGTTATTTTTCGGTAAATATTGTTCACCCATAGTAGTAAATTCATTATTAGATTCTGCGCTTGTAAAAGTTTCCACTCTCGTGGTAGCTTCTGTACTAGTTGTAGTAACTCCATTACCATCTTTGAAGTAGATAGCTAATGGTTTTTCGGGTTTTTGAGTAATATGAGGTTTGAGTGTGGAATCATTCGGTACAGTATTGGTGTCTTCCAGGAGTTTAGGTGAACGTAATTTTTCAGAGTCAGCTTTTTCATTACCATACTGAACTTCAGGTGCAATATGTGAAGGAAATACTGGAGGAATAGGTAAAAGCATTCTCGTACTGCTTTCAGTCATCGTATCACCAATAGAGGTCAAATCCAAATTGTTGTCCGTTTCAGCAGCGTAGAAATCAATTTCTGATGTTTTCGTACCTGAATTGTATAAATATTATTAACGTAATATATTTACTAAGCCATAATAGTGCCAGTACAGCTACATTTCTTATACAAGTGAGAATGCTAAGTGCAAAAAGAAAGCTGCTAATAAAGGGAGACAAGTCTAAGGCGTGGCTGCGTCTGTTAGTACAGTATTTTAAAAAGTAATACCCACATATTATGTACTATATCTAAATCATAACAGAAGGCAATGGCCCAAAGACCGATGTATGATGTAAAAATCCAAATTATGTTTTCCCAAGAACAGTAATTAACACAACAAATAACGAAAACAAATTGTTTAAATTCAAACACGAACCAAAATTACAAAACAAAATAATTGAAGACAAAGAACAATCCAATACAACAATAAGAACTACGTGAACTATTTGCATACTTATCTCATTCTGTAGTTTTACGAGTAAATTGAATCACAGTTCATTACGTGACCCCATGCTGTTTATAACTTTCCCATATGTACAGAACTAGATTATTTTAATTGTAACAAAGACTTTTTTTGTCGAAAGTAAAACATTATTTTTCATATCAATAGTATTTGTTTATAATGCTACAGTTGTTTATAATGCTACAGTTGTTTATAGGAAAACTGTTCTGTTTCTGATTTAGGTACTTTACTATGTATATTCGTCGTAGTGGTCAAGTTGAGTTAACAAGGGCTCAATAAATACCAGGTTTTCTGGTACCATAAGTACCAGTGTGTTTTCTTGTGCTTGTTTCTGTCGCCTGAGCTCTCGTGGTGTCCGGCGGCTTACGGCCGGGCTTGTCGTACCCGCTGTGCGACTGGGCACTTGCGAAGTTCTCTTCCCAGTACGTAGCGTTCACAACGTTTATGTCTCCCTCTATATTATCTGTAAAGATATTATCATAATTATTCTTATTGCCACTATTATTATTATTATTATTTCTTTTGTCACTGATATTATCATCATATTTGTTATTAATACTGTATCATCATACCAGATCTCTAACAAGTTAGACAGAAAGCACTGATTACAAAATATATCTCTCCATACACATCTGACGTGATTTTTCTGTATTCATCACGCTGTAAAATTGTGACCTCGATAAAAATGTGTGTACATACATGCTTTTTATATAAATCCTATTACTTTAATCACAGTTTAAATTGTATATATATATGGTATTATGTATATTCATAGATATTATTTCATCATGATCAGCCTACTCCCGTACACGCTTAAAAATAGGTTTCTCCAATACCAGGGCACTGAGCTCGATTTTCGACTCTTCGCATTTAAAATAACATAATGCAATTAGTATTGTATGCATTGAACTAATAATGTATCACACAAATATTATTAAACATACTAATACTAAGACTTTCAGTCACAAATCACTGAGAAATTTAACTAAGTATGTACATACTCGTATATTTCTATGATGGCTTACAGTAAATCCATGAATGTGTAATATCATATCGTCTTGACACCAAAAACTCGCACTCATTTTAATTATGTATACGAACTTTGACATTGAATTTAGAACACTATGTGTTGTTACGTAAGTATTAAACAAGAGACGCAAAACTGAAGACGTGCAGTGAAAGCGGAGATCAAAAGTCAGTAGCACAATATGTAACCGATGTCTGGTCCAACCATTAATCCTTACCAAGGTTACCCAACAACTGTTATAAATGATAATTAGTTCAGCTGAATCAGCTTTATCATCATTGATTAAGCGTGTCTAGAAAGTCTAGATACCTATAAACTAGTATTATAAACATGAAGATGTTACGAAATTGTTCTTCTTGTAATCATCTTTAAGTCTCTGCACCAGATGATTTGTTCGACCTCAATACGGTCTCTTATCATCGACCTTCGTAGTTTCCTACTGTTAAACACGGGTTTCCTTTCAGAATTAGAGGGGTTTATAGTCCATAAATGAATATAGTTTCGTACTAGCTAAGTGCGGGTTGGCAGACTTCACACGCTTTGGAAAACTTAATGAACAACTGTAACATTTGTTCCGGACGGTTTCCATCGCCAATACGGTGTCTCATTACAATCATAATCGTTATCTCAATTGAGATTACGAGGAGTCTGAAGTTAAAGTGACCATATTTTATGCCAGACGGCGGTAATAAATCATGAAATGTATTAGGGTGTTAAATGAGGTCCGAATCTTATGACGGATCCATTTCTAAGCGAAATAGATCCTTCATATAAGCAGTAATTAAGATTGATATGGTAACACCCTCAGGTGCTTAAGTTTTCCTGTTTTGTTCATAAGTGAAATGGCGGGGCGTAGTCATTAGCGATTGCGACGTACGTGTAATTGCTTCGTCGACGATTTACTCTCAAGACGTATCTAATCACTAAGCATATAATCTGACGCGGGCACCATGAGTGCAACCGGTGTCCGTGTGCATGTGATTCTCAACTAACATACCTAATGAAGATGAAATCTCCTTCTATAACATCAAATACAAAAGAAATCACTTAAAAAATAAGAAGAGGTCTAAGTACTTAGAATAAGCGTGTGGAAAACGTCTTTAATACATTATGTGACTTTACGTCAATGACTTTTATCATAATTACTGCAAATAATATTTCATCATCATCATCATCATTATCATCATCGGCCTATCTCGGTCCATTGCTGGACATAGGCCTCCCCCAATGAGCGCCATCGCGCCCTATCCTCCGCATAAATAACATTTGGATACTCTTAATTAACTGTGAAATACACTCCGCCATCTTATATACAATCAGAGTAAACTGACAATTGATTGGAAACTAATTTAAGGTTGAATGCAACTGATTTACTTATTCCTTTAAGCGGTTGCCCTCTGAACGTTACATAAGAGAAGCATATGAGATGCAATTTAGCAAACTGCATAGCCGCTTATTAACGTCCGCAGGTGCTATTAGATAATTTTCTCCTTCACAACTGAGCACGTATAACGTATTAATATCGTTGGTAATAGTTAATTTATTCCAATTCAGATAAATTGGACACACATGTACCAAATTGATTTACTTAAATACTCAAAACGGATCTCAGTTGATAGGTTTTCCGAATATTACCTATAACTTGTTCTCGAAAATAGGTTAGTACTTAATACCTATTCAATGAGGTATGATAGTTGCATAAGTTGCGAAAATTATTAAATTATAATATTAAAGTATTATTTAAGTGTATGGAACCCAATTAACTTTATGCATTTTTCATGATAATTGTACAAAATATATTAATAATATTATTGTAAGCCAGATTTTCATAATATTCGTTAGTTGACGTATTAACGAATTTCTAAACAGCTTTTAAATGTATATTCAGAGTTTAATGGTTAGTGTAATAGATATGTAGGTATACGTAAAAAGTTTAAGAAATTGTGGTTACTGTTTAAAACGCAGTATATTTAATATAGACAGCACAAAAGGAAAAGAACTAGGCAAAATACTTTGGCAATCAATAGTTAGATTAAAATAATTTTCATTTTGTCGTATCCTGTACTATATATTATACAATATACACACATTTCTTAGATATTACTGGAATATCAGCATCTGTTTCGTTCGATTTAACTTTCAGAAATAACGTTACAAACATTAACTGTTTATGTTTACAAACCTATATCCAGTTGAGTAAAAACAAGAGAATCGATGAAAGCGGGGTCAGGGGGCACGTGTGTATAAGTGCAAATCGTATAAAGCTCAATTTTTACAATTTCGTTAACAATATCGGCTGCGAGGTCAACTTTCGTTTTCACCGATCCTTCGTAAATAAAAGAGACAATTTCAAAGCAACATAAGGAGATATGGGCACATCCGGCCGAGACGCCGTCAAAGCGTACGATGATATAATATAATTTTAATTTTAGTACAGCCTTAAAACGATCGTAAGGTCCCCCATCGCGTGTGAAATGCGAAAGTGTGTGAATATTTATGCAGCGTTCAAAAGCTCCCCGAAAAGGTAACAAAGTGCAGTTTTGCACTTGAAAGGATAATAATTATAACGAAAGTTATTTTATGATCCACCGCCGGATCTCTCGTGTCGTAATTACCATATTTTTAAATCGTAAGTTACGTGTTAAAGTTCTCCATATGCAAATGTAACTACCTTATTAACTAAGGGAATTTTAATCTTGTGTGATTTGTGCATATTGTTTTGCGCGAACTTAAACATTTTTGACGTAATGATTGCTAACCGAATTTTTAAGAATTGGTAGATACATTATTATCTACAACGTAATATTGATATATTGATATCAATATTACGTTGATACATTGATATGTATGTACAATCGTACTAATTGATGCTTACATACCACTATAAATACTAGAGACAGTTACTCTAGCTGTTTAATAGGTTTGCTCAAAAAAACCGCTTAATCGAATCTAAAGAATTTATCGTGGAGATAAATGGACGACAAATATAGACTATTTCAACTTTTTAATTCATGGTGTTATCTTTTCGTATCAGACCTACTATATCATAGAGAAAGAAGCACTCTGGGTGGGAAAGTGGATTAATTGTAACACTTCTTCTGAATGTTGTCTAAAAATATGAAATTATACAATTGAAACTACAAAATCGTCTAATTTTAATCCACACCCAGTGTAGTATGTGAATACTAGTATTACGATAATTCTGTAATACTATACACATACAATCAGACGAGTAACGTACACTAAACTGGTTGCTATTTGTATGTGGACATACACATGTTAACTCTTCTAAGTAATCAGCCACACATCACTTCACGTAACAATAATAATATGCCAAGTGTTATTTAATTATGTTATGTACGGATACATGTGGGCGTCAGAAGTCTCCGAAATAGTCGTGAATATAAAGCGAGTGATGAATGTATGTAGAAGAAACACGTCAGTTCTCTATGCATAGAGATATTGGCGCTCAGAACTCTTTACCTGCTTCATGAGGGATCTGGCAAAACTACATAATAACAACATACACGAGACGATGATGTACATACACACATACAATAATACCCTATTCTATGGGACGTAAACGTAACTGGTCAAACGTGGGAGTGTACTACACTCCTCTGGCTATCCCTTCGGGGATTACAGGTGTGGTGTTACGTTTTTGTTACAACAATAATATTTACATAGTAATTACAATATCTCTTCTTGAATAGTATTTTAATGAATTGAAAGAGGACGAATTATATTTTTACTAAAGGTAAAATGTACCTAGTTAAATGTATCAAATAAGATCGAATATTTCTTAGACTTTGGGCAATGATGTATTGCTAGCACTATAATCATATCTGTAGCAAAATCTTATGACTACTTGACCTGAATACACACTTCGTAAAAAACGTACGTAATATAGATTTCATATGACACAATTTTAAACTATTATAAAAAAGTAATACTTTAACTCTGTTCAATAACGGACACTACCTCATATAATACACTAGAACTGTTCTCTAATAATCACGTAATGATTGTTAACAAAACCGTTTTATGTAATCATTCGTTTATAGATAGGTACAGTGTTCGATAAACATGAAGAATCGGGTTGAAAAAATAGTTATGTGATTTATTAGCGATAGTTAAGTAAACTATCCGTTGGTATTAAATAATAGATAATGTTGCTGTTCAATGAAAGGTAAAAGGAGGATTTAACAACTAGGCGCTTACGAAAAGTAGTGAAAGTGGTAGAAAGTGATATTTTTTAGAAATGTTATCCCTCGATCAGATGAGCTGACGATAAGAAGGTGACGTAGACAGCGCCGTGCGCACGTTCATGTCGACTTGTTGCTTTACGAAGTTCATCTTTAAAATTACCATATCTTTTACTATATTATAGCGCCAGTTCATTTACGGGGTAGTCAGAGAGCACAAAATATCAGTATATCCATCTTTATAAACCATTGGGTCTGTACAGATGTTCAAACACATGAGTATTAAAAAATGTTTTTCATGCTTAGCCCCATTTTTTATTAATAAATATAATTATACAGTGGACGGGAGTAGGCTGATGATGATGTTAAAATATAATTATTGTCTAGTTAACGTAATGATAAATAGAATATATAAAGATGTCTGACCATAAACACCAATAAGTCCTACTTGGACACAGAGACATGTAATTGCTCTTATAACATACTATTTTTGTCCGTCTATTGGTATGTTTTGATTTGTTACTATGCCACAAATAACAGAGAATGAAAGTGAAGACTCGTCGGAATAAGCAAAAATTGTTGTCAAATCCATTAATTACCAACAAAGCTTTATATAGAAACAATGCGAGTATCTAGGGACAAATACTGCTTATCCCACCCTTGACTGACCCCACTATTTGCTATTGTACCTGGGTGGTTACTTGACTGCCTCGTTGGTAGAGTGGTTGCAAGCGCGGCTGCCGATCGGCAGGTTCTAGGTTCAATACCCGGGTTGGATATATAGATTGGATATACTCGTATATAGATATTATTGGATTTTTCTTATTTAGAATTTCTAGTAGTGACTCGGAGTCTGGATATGTGCCCGGCGTATGGCAGTAGGTTCACCACCTATTCGATAGGACTTAAACTTAACTGGTGAAACGTGGAAGTATACTACACTTCTCTGTCTACCTCTTCGGGGAATAGAGGCGTGAAGTTACGTTCTTTTTGTAAACATATATATTTGTAATTAGTAACGCGAATATATGAATATTTCTACCAACATATTTACAAAACACTTGTTCTCGTACGGAAATATTTCTCCTAGATGGTAATCGAACTCACAATTCTCCACTTTAATATTTAGCACTAACCACTACACCAATAGGTCATACATGCATCTTTCTCACGTACTGTGCAAATTCAAATTGCGCAACGAAGCTTAAAAGCTTGGTATTAGCTGTTTTTATATTTATTTAGGCGATTTATATTTATACTTAGTAAGCCGAAATTTACTAGACATATATTTTAATAGGATTTGAAAAGTTCATTCCGCTTGATTAAAAATTATAATGTATGAACAGCGATAAGATTGAATGGACAACAACGTAAGCAGATTTCTAACAAAAAATTTAAAAGGTAGCTGGTTTTTAGTATGACCGCAACTATGGCTCAAGGTTTTCTTTAAAACTTTTATGTGCACATATCTTAATTATTGTATTAATTATTTAACTAACTGACTTATTTATTTTTTATTCTAGGTACGTTTTTTAATATCATATCAATACAATTGGAAACAAATAACATTGAAATGGTAATTAAATTGTGTATATTAAAGGTGGAAAATAATTTCAAGTTAAAATTTTACCATAGGCTTTTGACATATTTGGCAGAAAAACTGTTACGAGAATCGCTAGTTAAGAAGATCACGATTCTCATATACGATGGCAGATCACAGAGAGATTGCAGGGACCCGGCGCTTCTGATGGCAACTGATTTTAATTACCTGCGTTTACTGTACAGTAACTTTCTCCACGAAAGTCCTTCTAGTACATACATACATATTTTCACACTGGGTCCCTTGCGTGGTAGGCGGAGAGCGCTGAGTGTCAAATATGTCTATCCTTACATACTGGCGGTGCATGTTCCACGTTCATTACTCTCTTCAGCAGACATGTAACGTTAACTCTAGTTCGTTCTTTGACTAGTAATTGTCTTCAAAAACTGCACTTACTAGGCATAAGGAAATAGACGAAGACAGCCAGGGCCACGCAAACTGCAAACAGCGCGATGGGCCATCGCAGCAGGCGCAACGCGCGCATCAGCTTGCTGGCGCCCACGCCGCTGCCAGCCGGCACCCGGTACAAGCTGTCTGGGTGTGAACCCTGAAACAATCGTACAAACTGTTACATACAGGTACAGTTACACCATACCATATACATTTTATATATCCCATAATATTTTAACATATACATATGTATTAAAGGGTTTTTCAAGTATAATCGAATGAACTTGTATATTGTAAAATATCATTAGCACCAATGTTGCTATAAATAGCGTACTTTCAAACAACATTTTTGATTAATCCACAATTGAATTACGTATACTCTTATACTTTTAATGACTTTTATCTTTAAACGTGGTAGTTGTATGAATAGTTATTGCATTACCAATTAAAATTCATTTAAATTTTATTTTTTCTAATCAATGCTGCATACAAAAAAGTCATTAAATAATTTAATGTGCCACTTATTAGACATGAAACTGATGTTTGTTTCCTCATCATCATCATCAGCCTATCTTAGTCCACTGCTGAACATAACTCTCCCCCAAAAGGGGGTTTATGCCCGTTATCTCCACGTTGGGCATGCAGTTTGGACAACGCAGGGCACAGCTTTTCGCACCGCCGACGCTGCTGGCCGTCGGCGACTAGTGCATTTAGCCGTACCTATTTAGGCTGCGCTATACCGCAATCAGCCAGCCGCCAGAGCCTCGTCTGTTATAGCAGGGTGTACCACGTGCAGGTGAGGTTGGCTTGAGCTCCTGAGATGGTGGTCTGAGATGGTTCTCATTACCATTTCTAATCATGTTACTCGTATATTCAACCTATAAAAAATAAGTTTTGTGTAACAGAGATAGTTCTATACTGAATCCAGAACACTATGAACACATCAGTTTACGTAAGCAACTTTAGTGTTAATTTGATTTATTCAAAAGTCAAAGTCAAAGGTTGAGAATGCATAAGGCGTGGGTATCACCGTGTTATCTAATGTTCACAGCTAGAAAATATTCGTCCTAGAATTCTGAGATATCTATTACCATAAAAGGCGCATAAATATTTCAAGCACACAATTTGCAATACACATTCGTGAGTAGCTTCTTCTCAATGTTACGTGAGTGTTGTATTTCAAAATGTCTGTGTGTTATGTCATTAAACGGAAGAGAGGTGCCTTGATCATCAATAGCTTTTGTTTAACCTTATAAATTTAATACGTGAAATTATATAACATCATACCTGTAATTCCCAAGGGGGTACATAGAAGAGTGGAGTAAGCTCCCCCTTTTCGCCAGTTTTACGTTGAACAATGAAATATAGGGTGAGGCTTTTGCTATAATTCAGATACAAACCATTACTTTGAACTAATGCTGAGAATTTCAACTTAAAAAATAATACTTTACCTGACCGGAGGATCGAACTCAGGACCTATTATTCAGCAGTCGCACTTGTAACTACTAGACAAATAAGGCTGTCATTATGATAGGCACACCATGTATATAGTATTGAGTGCTGTTGAAACATGAATAAGAATGCTGATATGCCCCTTGACCCTAGAGAAAGTTGTTGAGAGCTCTCTCAGCCATCGCTCTAGCCATCTAGCTATTGCTTTTCGGCTATCAATAAAACGAATGATTGTTAATAACGCAATACATTATTATGCTTAGTCATAGTGATGGTGTCTTACGAGTAATTACCTAATTTTTGTACATTTCGAACAAGGAAGCACATATAAATAAATTCTAAATCCGCGAAGAAAATACTATTCTTCGCATTCAAGGTTTAATGAGTAAATCAAAGAGAATAATACGGATACGTAACACAACGTCCGTATAAAGTTTACTAATTTTTTGCACACATTATTTATTTCATATTACACAGACACACACGAACACAGTTTCCCTAATAACAGCATCTCTAGCGAGAGAATGAGAAAAGCTCAGGTGAACGCACTTGAAAAATATTAAGTAATATTCCTTAATTGATTAATTTTTTTGCTCAATCAACTATTATTACACAGATTTTCATCAGATTTTTTTGCGAGTTACATCAATAAAATTCATAGAAGATTTTTTCACTCTTTAAACGATTTATTAGTCAAAGAATTTTCATTACTTCTTAGGTTTCAGGGTGTGTCCGATTTCTACAATATCGGCGCAATGAGAACGAGAGCCAGAGATTTTATCACTTACAATATTAGTATTGTATGTTTGAATGGTATGCAGGTTCTATTGTGTACCCAATTCACAGTCACCAAGGAACTGGTAATATTGTTGCAATTAATAATAAGGCCAGAATTAGACTTATGTGTATTTCTATTCAAATTATTCTTTATTGTGGAGTATTTGACAGTGATGTTAAAGAGTTTATAGCGCTCCGCGCCCCACCTTGCAGGGGTTTACAATAGATACAAAATAGTATATGAATTATATAATAAAAATGTACATGCACTTAAATTTTAATTATTTGATAAATCAAGAAATAAAATATGTATACACAAATCTGACTGCGTCAATAAGTCGGTTGAGGTGTAGGGAACTGTATAGCAGTGATTATGTCGATGTGTCAACTAAGAATTCCTTAACCGCGCTGTAACACTTCTCTTAATTTATTTAAATAATCTTTTAATATTTGAATGAAAATCTTTTAATTTATTGAAAGTCTTTTAATTTTTACACACTGACACGGATACAGTTATATTAATACCAGCTGGGACACAGAATAATAGAGTCCAGGTGTAGAGCACGCGGAAAACATAAGCCAAATATATATTCAGTTAATATGCTCTAGTTTCAACATATACTGTTATCATAACTAGAAGAACATTATGAGACTAGCCCCAGCTGCAACTAAGCACACTCTACATAACACTCTACGTGACATTTTGGAT
>DWFT01000519.1:0-11605 GCA_018246795.1 Microceris patrobas patrobas
CTTCAAACAACATCTTATCAATTATCTCGTCTTATCGTCTTTACCAACTTACATAATACACTGAATAACATAACCTGGAACATCGAACATCTGTCGTTCAGATAGTCGCGAAACAACGAGATTTATCTAACGTAATTCAATGCTCAAAGCACCTCTCGCAAAAATATTGAATATCATATGTTGATATTTCTTCCTACCTAATTCCTTATCGAGCGAAACGTTAAGACGCTTGTCGACAAGTATATAGATACACAGATAACATGATAGTGACCGATCACTCGTCGTGATAAAGACAGAGGCTTAGTTTCTGATAGTGGGCGGTATAAATGTAACACGTTTTAGATAAAGACATACGGTACATTAGAAACTAATAGCAATGAACTTGATAAGCAACGAATATGTTATAATTATGTCATATATATTGAATGGGCTTAAGTTATTACACATTCGGACTCATCATTGAACAATTACATTAGATTATAGGGCAGTTATTCGACCGCACTATCAGACGAGTCGTATTAATGAGCTAGTGTATGATACTTGTATAATATTAATACAGTCAATGTGAACGGAGACTAGACTGTGAGAAACGACTCGAAATGTAACTATTAAAATTACTGTTACACTGGCGGATGTACCTATTTGTTTTCTACGTATTCTTATGACGGCATTATTTTAACTTAACTAAAATAAGTTTTAATAATACTCACTTCATTTGTTTCACTATAGTACTCTTGCCCGACTCGCCGGCACCTGAAAAAGAAATTACATATGAACATCGGATGTAATAAACGTAACATCACGCCTATAATCCCCGAAGGAGTAGGCAAAAGAGTGTAGTACACTCCCACGTTTCACTAGTTACATTTATGTCCCATGAAATAAGCGGTGAGCCTATTGCTACACACCGGGCACAACTCCACACTCCCAGTCACTACTAGAAATTTTACATTAGAAAAATCCAATAGCGTATGACCCGGGATTTGAACCCAGGACCTCCCCTATCGGCAGTCGAAATTACAACCACTCGACCAACGATGCAGTCATCGGATGTAACGTTAAGTAATATACGGTTAAATAAAACCAAGTAATTGTTATTACATTTCGTGAAATTGTTTGCTGAATTTAATTAAAAGATATTATATTCTAAAAGCCTTATTATTAACATTATGTTAGGCACAGCGTTCTTAACAAATATATAAAATATAGTAACCGTCTATTCACGGCCGGTTAACCGCATTAACATAAGTTTATAAATTTTCACGCCAAAAAAATAAATCCGTTGAATTCTGCCACGAACATTTTCTCCCCGTAGCATTAGACGCGGCAATGATATAAAAACAGTTAATTGCGCGTCCGAACGTAAACCGTACGTTTCACACAAAATGCATGTCTCACATCGAGAACAAAAATAGGATAGATAATAAAACCGCACACTGATCTCTCGAAACGAAGAAATTCTCGCCGGCGAGCGAACACCAAAATCTTGCATGCTTCCCATTGAACCCGGTCAAAATACGCCATGACTCTTTTATGAACCTCAGCTCATGATGTATCCACCGTTATAGATGAATGATAAAAGAAATAAAAGAATGAATATAAGATAAAAGAATGAATGAGAAAACGCTAGGGTAACTAACGAAGCTGCTAATATTAATATATTATCATCACGCCAAGTTCATTCTGGGATAAGGAAAGTACCTACCATCGAATGCAAAAAAAAACCTCGAATGCAAAATAGCCTACCTACAAATACTTACATGTTCGATACATGCCTCAAGTATGTTTTTTTCTGGATAGTCCGGCTAGTTTTGGACCTATACGAGATTTGTCTTATACAAATACCTATATTCCTATCATCATTATACTAAGAAACGAAATTACACCGCACAATTATGTGATAATGTATTCAAAAAACACAAAACAATTCGATCAATTAATGTGCAACATCGACCAATTATACATAACTAACAAAACGATTAATTAACATGAAATGTTTCTTGGGGAAAGTTGATTATACAATCTCCACTACGAACTAAAAAAGACCAGCTTACATATATGATTTTATTGTTTGAATTATTTGTGACATTGTATTTTGTGTCCTTCAAATGAAGGTGGCACGATTTTATCAAAATAACGTGTACCTACACGATATGGGCATCGTGATCCAATGTATTGAGCAATCGAGCCGGCGTCTTAATTCTTCGTGATATAAATAGGTGCTAATGTGATGAGGCGTGTAATGAATGCGACAGTCCCGTGGGTGTCACAAAGGAGCCCTCGAGAAGGCAGGTTCGTGCGTGACCCCGGCTGTATCTAATTGTCTCGGCAGCGCGAACGGCCGATCCCTGACCTCGCGATACACATATCACCTACATTGAGACAAGTGAGCTCCTGATTTCAAACAGCAATTGCGACGTACTTATGTCCCTCCCACTCACCGATAATTGTGCAGCTTTGACTCAATTACTATTTGCTTTAAAAGGATAACTTGCATATTACGTTTTCGATTTTATTCTCCATGAAATAATTCCTTGGGACTATTTAACATTAGCCTGGAATTCGAAGTACCCATACCCCCGATTGTGCATGTATAGGGCATTGTAGGACGCTATGTAGACGGAATATTTAAAATATTACTCTGAATAGACGGACTTATGTAAATTTATCTAAAAAAACCTACAACACGGTTTGGTTACTTACCCAGTACTGAAACAAGCTGGCTACGTGCGTGTTAAACGCATATGTACATATGTAATGATATGAATTGTAGATTATGTGTTTTTACTGGAGTAAATACTTTATTGCCTTTGCAGGCAATTGCTGGTTACGATATTATCCTACATTCCAAGCTACAACGATGATCGCGTACTGGCATACTGGTACATATTATACAGTCAGTAATTCTGGTAGAAAAGATGTCTCTTATAGCTAAATTACTGCTAGGAGCTGTAAAATAAATTGATCATATACAAATATATTTTATTTATCGATTCAATTTGTCCTGACAAACGTTTCGTTCCAATTTGGTCGTCCTCACAAACGATTAACTTGTTGAAAAAAATCGTCTTAACAAGCAAGTCGTGGCAATTTAGTTGGCAACAATTATATCGATATTAACGTCTCCAAATCGAATATTTCAGATACTATTGAACCGTCAAACTCCTGCCACGATCGCTATCAACAACGGTTCCGATGAGGCTCGGGCGCGCTTGGCTTTTTGTGGTGTCACGGCGATAAAATCGTAGATCGCGTGCTCGAACAGCGCCCGACTGATAAAATACCTGTAAGTAACATCCGAGCCGACGGCATTTCAATGGCGATGACTCGTCAGTATGATACCACTGTTGCGTACATATTTGTACATAGTATGCTGTACTACAATATGACGTTCAGTAATAGTTTCGTGCCTTTTATTACGATCGCAGATGCCTTTAGTTGCAATTTTAAAAGGTACATCATCAGTCCTTTTATCATCCAACTGTTGGATATAGTTCTACTCTCTATACGAAACAGATTAATAGCATAGTCTGCCACACTGGTCATAATCTGGTTGGCAGATGATGTAGAGCAATATATACAGAATTATTAAATATATAGCAACATATGATCTTCTTAACTGTAAAATTCAACATAAACTGAGTATTCATTGACCGACTGCTACCTGTAAACACTATATTTGTGTCTAGTACTTGCTCTACTATCACTATAAATGGTACTTATTCATCTACATGTTATAACTAATCAAAACTATTAATTTATTCAGTAAGTTAAAATAACAGTGTTGAAAAATGAATGAATGTGCAAAAAGTGATGAATGTTAAGCAGAGCATTGATTCTGTAAAGATAAGGATATTTGGCACTCAATGCTCAGCCTACCCCATAAGTGATCTATTATGATGGTATAATAAAATTGGTTTTAATCTCACTTTTAATAGTACCTAAAACTGTACGAAAATGTAAAATGATACCAGCAATAAAAATAACTATAACAAAATATAGTAATGATTGTTTTATATGTTTCATAAGTGTTAACATCCTTGTAGCACAAAGGAACCTCATCAATCTCCATATAAAGTAGGATTTGATAGTGTAGTGTGATATTTCATTGCAACTGTGATAACAATAATAAAACAGAGATATATTTAAATAGCTTCACATATAATCAATAGTTTCAATATTATTTGAAACTTATATCAATGTTTATGTGCAGTGTTGAATGTAATATAAAAAAATTATATAAATATTACTCAATGATAACTATTCATTAATTTTGTTATTGGCTAAATTAACCACAATTGAATATTAAAAAATGACAGTCATGTTATTTAGTGTCAGGGTCATAATGTGTCAATGTAACTTATTGCATTGAAATATTTTCCTGCAATATCTCTATCAAGCCAGTGTAAAAACTGAATTTAGAAGGGAAAATCGATAAGGAGGATGATAGAGTAGGTTAGGAGAATAGCATTCACTTAAAAAGAGAAATAAGTTTCTAATTAAGTGGCTTGATTACTATATTATTATAAAGAGATTGAATGTTTCTTTGTGCAAAGGTCAGTTGCTATTGGGTTGTCCTGACTTGAGATAACCTATAGTAAGCTCAAACTCAGGACCTGTGCCCAGTTTATAGCAATTGGCTGGTGAAATATGACAGTGTACCACACTTCTCTGTCTACCTGTTCATTAAGACATCAATGTGATATTACTTTTATTTAATTATTTCAGTTAAAATTCATAGACCTATTGTCATTATGTACTCTTTTGAATGACTGAAATGCTGAATATAAATGTTGAAATAATTATTGTTTGTATTTGAACAAATACATATTACACAAATATTGGATGATAATACATTTATTGAAATAACTTATGATTAATATTTAAATACTGAAGAAAAAGCAGTGTTTGTTAAGTTTCTAATTGATTTTGATTATTAAATTTTTATGTCAAAACAATCAATATTATTTCCAATGCACCCCAAATAATTCATTCATACATTTTTAATATCACACTCTTTTTTCAACTAGGATCTAAGTGATAGTTTAAAGTGATACTAGTGACAACAAATACTGGAGTAAATGTAATGGTCACAGCACACCTGTAATCCCAGAAGAGATAAGCAGAGAGTAGTACACTCCTATACTGGAATAAATACAGAAACCCTCCAATGTCAAGGAACAATTAAATAACAAAGAAAATAATTGGGCCCAACTAGTTAATGAGACCTGAAAAAACCTTTGTTAAAATTACTTGACAACATGCAACTAACATGCAGTGTTGTTTGCATGTTTTTTTTAATTGGTTCTTAATAAACTATGAAAGCCTCATAATAAGAGATTTGGAACAAAAAATTTTAATTGAAATTGACACAATCAGTATTATTTAATCTGATATGAATTTGATTAGTTCATGCTGAATTTATAATATTATAACAGACTGTGAAAACATTATACAATTTAAGGAGTTCTTTGTTAAAATATTTGTTATTTTGTCTTTATAGTTATACTTGAAAATTATATTCTAAATAGTTGTAGCGTTAATCAGTGAGTCACAAAAGGGTGGTCATGGTCAGGTCAGCCAGCTCATGTGTATCGGTTTTGAAAAATGTACTAATGCTAAAAAGCCAATTAATATAATTTTTATCTATTTCCACTGATGTCTGATAAAATAATGGGGTTTGATTAAAAAATAAAAAAGATATGTAAAAGATGTTAGTAACTTCATTTAAATTAAGTAATGAATACTAGTTGATGCTAATCACATTGGCACTCATATCAAACTGCTAATTGCCATTGTTAGAATCTGCAACTTGATTGATTTACTAATTAAATAAATAATATACATTCCATCCAATTGTAAATGACCAGTGATACTTTTATCACTATTATAAAATTAATGAAGATTTATTTTTAGAATATAATCAGTTGAATGTAAGTTTTACTTTGATTAACAAAGATTAAATCAATCCAACATGCATTCACAACTATTCTACTATTTTACGAAAATTAAATTAATTACTGAAACATAACTCAATGGGATCTTCAACATTCTATACAAAAAGCCATTACTGAGTCAGAAATGGTTTGAATGACTAACCATATATATAACTATTTCCTCAACCATTGTCATATGATTTATCTTGTGAGAAAAAAAATACTGGTCAGTTTATGACTAAGCCATGAGGTAGCCATTTCATATTTGTCAATTAGTGAAACAAAAAATGATGCCCAATTCTCTTAGAAGATAGAATTCATGATTCAAATTAGCAACAGATGAAACATTATTCATATATTACTGGATGAAGAGACATTTTTATTGATTTTACAGTATATTATACAGATACCATAGCTAGGAGTTTATGAACAAATACCATTGATCAAACACAAAAGGCGATTGCATATATCGAATGAAAAATTATATCAGTTTATAAAATATACAACAGTTATTATGATATGGTAGCCTGTTCAAATATAATCAACTTGGTGTGTGTGCAAGTCTATTTTTCATTGCACAATGTAAGGACACACCATAATATATTCCTAAATGATACACAAAGACGGTCTATACTATTGAGTGTATAATATTGCATAGCATGTAGTCTTGTGTTATGTGTGTGTAATAATTGATATTATAACAGATTAAGTGTTATTAAAACTGAAGTCATTTAATATCTTCAGTAATGAAATATGGCATTTTGCAATACAATTAATAATCTGATTATTTTTAGGAGTGTTAATTCATATGAGTAATCAATACACATTTTATGGTTTTTATTCATTTTTTAAGTACACCTATACCTATATTTTGTATTTAGCAATATTTGGCAAATAGATATTATGTGCAATAGAAGTTTTATACATATCTTCAAATCCGTAGAGTCTAAGATGTTTTAATGGTAACTTTTAGGATGGTTTTCACAGTAGATGTGAATCCTGGGTAGTTTTCAATGGTACATAAGTTCTATATAATTTTATATTATTTCTGTGTGCATTTTATTGAACGTTATTAATTGTTGTAATCTCAAATCAACATAGACATATTTAATGATAATTGTGTACTAATTACTTTACACATCAAAATACATGCATAAAAATACTCAGTTTATCTGTCCAGTTATGATAGCAGTTAAAAATAAGAAGTTTTGTTTGTTTTCATCCATACATTACATATATCAGTACAAATCTAAAGATTTGTACTGATATATGTATGTATGGAGAATTTTAAAACAATCATATATGAAAACTTTAATAGTTTAATATAACATGACAATAAAATACAAAATGAAACATTTTTTGTGCTCTTAGTGAACTTTAGCAAATTAACAATTTATTTGAATTTTTAAATTTTACACCTGTTAAAAATGTAACAAAGGGCAAAGTGTTAAAGACATCAAAACTCTGCAAAAGATCTATTCATTTTTATAACCTTTAAAACGATTTTAATAGCCTTAATTTAGTTTAATACTCTTAATTTTTTATTACTTATTGAATGAAGTAAATCACTGTACATATATTATTTTTTTAAACTGCTTAGATGAGAGCATATAGATAGACCTTTTAATATATATATGTGCTACACTTTTCCATCATTTGCATTTTTATATAGGTATATCTAAAATGATAATATACTAATTTGCAAGCAAAAATTTAAATTGCAATTTGTAAATGGAACTGGTTAGAAAAAGAGACTACATAATGAAATTAAAACTACTAATTCATTCCAGACGCCTAAATCAATAGACACTTTCATTCGCACACGGAACAGACCATGCATACCAGCATATTGATGAGTGTCAAGAGAAAGCTAATATGTACAATAATTAGTTAATTTTGGTATGCCGTGACATTTAATGCACGATAAATTGAGTACTTGAGATAAGCCATTGCATGGGAGAGTTAGAAAACAATCGACACCGTTGTACATAAACGGATTGAAATCATGGGTGCGGCCACGCGGAATAGGAAATATATAGAACCCTACCGAGAAGCAACAACTTAATATCCTTGGAGGCCTGAATGCCATCTTCCTTCAGGTTCCTCTCGATCTGTCGGCTTCGGGCAGCCGCCGCGCGCTCTTCGGCCGACTGAGCGCACCCCATTTTGGCAGCTGCTCCTGTGCCCTGGCCGCCGTCCGCCCCGACTCCCGAGCCGGGCGCGCCCTCACCGCTCCCTCTGCATACGCTTCGAGCGCGTCTTTCCGCCCCGGTCTTGCCGGACCCACCCTACACAATGTTAACACTCAACACAGTAACCTAACTAAATCGACCACTTTGCACTGTTCCGCCTCGGTATTAGTACACTCTACAACTGAAAATCGAATACACCGGCCTTACTTTCACGAATATCCACCGCACACGACACTAAAACGCGTAACGACAGCGTAAGCTTTAATTGATTTTATGAATTCGCATAAGATAATGGCGGCCGGATGACAAGCACCAGCTCCACTCCGTGACGACTGACGGCGACCGCGCCCCGCTCGACTGACATTCGGCTACGTTCGGTACTTTTCGTTCCACCTCGCTCACACATGCGTAATGTAGATACGTATGCGAAAGAGAACAAAATCTAAAAGATTCTTTGGCGTGATCAAAATAACAAGATTGAAAATTCATAATTAACGAACAATTTAAAAACTGCATGATTCCTACACATTATTTAATACGTGAACTTAATTCCTTGTTAGACCTAATTACATATTTGAATTGGATTGGATTTGGTATGTTTCCGAATATTTGTCTTAAATTCATTAATTTTGTATCACATAATATAGTTTTTAAAACCTGTTGATAGTAAAGGTTGTAATTTCTCAAATTTCCATCTAACCAAACCTGAAATTATGTATATGGTTGCCATAACCCTCATGTCGAATTAGTTGAACTATTGAACACTAGATGGCATTAAACGATTTTATTGCATTCCAGGAGTAACCATAAATCAATAGAGAAATTACCCGAACAATAGCCAGTTAGATGTGAATGTAGTATATAATGTGATTGTTTGTTGATTATTACTAATTTACCAATTAAATGAAATCACTAGGAAAACAGAATGATTGACAATAATACCTGTAAAGAATTTATTCAGAATACTTTGCTTCTATTCCAAAAATGCAACACCTGATTCCAAATACACTATACTTTGGCACAATTCCAGTTCCTACGATACTCATTTTATAGTACCTCTCCACGAGTTCAGCATAAAATATGATAATTACTTTTTCCAAAAAGTTTTGAAACTTAAACGAATAACGACGGCGGCAAAATAGGACAATATGAAATTTAATAGCAATAACCAGTATCAGATAAATTAGGGACAATTACAAGGACCTACTTTTTTAAACTTTATGTGAATAACACAAAACAGTACTTGGACCTCTGTCATACATGTAAAATGTACAATATAAATATATCATGCTCAAATAGATACATTTTATGAAAGTATCGTACATTTGCGGTTTTTTATTATAACTTAATAGTAAGATTTGCATATCTGTGGCAAAACCACGAAATGGATATTTTGCAAGTACTTTTCAACCTACGCAGAAAGGCCAATGCGATATTCAATGTGTAATTGTGTACAAAATATTTTAGTTGTGACCAGTTAAACACGTGCAATATTTTTTTTCAAGTCCAATTTGCTAAGATATAGGAGCTTGTTAATATAATATTTTGCCATCCACACGTAAATTCCTTGCTAATTATGTTCTTTTTATGATTTATGTTCTAATTATGATTACTGGTCATATTATTCTGGCAAAGAAAAAAAAACCACGTTTAATAATTTTTACTTTTACAACGATGTCTTTACATATGTGGTTCTCTGAAGGATTTTGGGAAACTGCTCTATTTTTTTTGTGATTACGATATTTAACGCAAATCGAATAGCAGACATCAACGCTTCATAATTTTAGATACAGAAATGCGGAATGCCCAGTCGTCTATTAAATACGATAAACATGTTTTAACGCCATATGGCATTAATTTGCATTTATTTGGGCTGGAGTGCGTTTTAATGCCGAACCGAAGCCTCTACACTCTATGGTACTGTCTACAGGTATGGAGTTTAATTTAAAGACTGATGGTAACTTATCGTCAAACGGAGGACGACATCATACAGTGCTATGGGCGGATACGTAATATTTGGAAGCAAAATTAAAAACTTTGATTTTTTTATTGAATATTGTATGTAAAATATAATCCAATGAGTGTCTATTGTAAATCATTGTTGGTGAAAGTCGTATTTTCTTACTCTCAACATAGTCTATTAATGTAGTAAAATTTCTGGAAGTTTAGATTCAATTGTTATAATTATACCATATGTCTTAACATGTAATGTACGAATTCCAGCATGTTGTACACCGCAAACATTCATAGACAAAACTACATCAAAAAGAAAATCACAAAAGCAACAAGCGAAATCTGACAACGACGAGCTGCGTCGTTGGCGTGCCGGTTATCCGTCAGCAGGTCTGACGTCGATACAGTTTTCGTCCGTGTGCGCGCGCATGTCATCTATAAAAGAAAGAAAGGAAGTCATTATTACCTAGGAGCAGGAGTTTAATGTCCTTTGCTGCCTGTATACCATCTTCTTTCAGATTCTTCTCGATTTGCTTACTGCGTGCGAGGGCAGCTCGCTCCTCGGCGGAAGAAGCGCAGCCCATGGCGATAGCGCGCACGGCCTGGCTCGCTACGCGCGGCAGCGCCGTGCTCCTCGCATGCTCCCGGGTCGTCGTCGCGCGCAGTTGGCGCCGCGCACGCGCTCGGTCGCGCACGCGAGCTCGCCTTGGACTTGGAAGCGCACGAGCGCCAAACGAGCACGAGAGCCGTGTGTCGACCGGCTTCAACCTCGACGTACACCGGGCAATGTCCCTGTGACGCGTGAAGATGCGAAATCTAGTGGAGGTGACACCGCGGCGTGGGCCCGCGAACGAATGACGGATTGCGCAGGGTTACGGCGCCGCGTGTAGTGCGCACACTCGCCGCCTCCGCCGCGCCACCGGCCGGAGCGCGCCTGACGCCCAGAGTCCTCCAATACACTAATTACACCCCTCGCCACGGCTATCTCGATACCCGTCTCCTTTTTTTTAAACAGCATGTTAAAAGCTCACGAATGCTATTCTGGTACTCACCAGTATCTCTAGGTATAGCACCCATAAAAAAAATATCCCAGTAAAGTGTCGTCATCATATTTGTAAATGGTAATGTACAAATGCAAGTATTATACTTGTTTTCGTTTGATTAAAAATCTAAGACCGACATTAATTAAACACGATAATGTAAAGAAACATATAATTTGATCGAATAATGTAATTAGATAAACTATACATTACTGAGTACATACGACTACTTCAAAATTTCAACTCTTGACTACAAATGGTACTATTGTTAAAAGTGAATCCCAACATTTCCATAACATTTCGTTCCATTACAGAGCATTCCAATATTATAAAGGTTGTTGGGAAGTAGACATTATGAATATTATAATAAATCTGTAGAGAGGTCAATTCTGTTTGTTTATATAACTGTTATAGAAACAAAAACTACTCGACGGATTTTAACGAAACTTGGTACAATTATTTTTCATACTCCTGAGCTGGTTAT
>DWFT01000520.1:0-11602 GCA_018246795.1 Microceris patrobas patrobas
CGTACTCGCTCATTTTCACTCTCACGCGCTTTCGCATATATACACTCCCACACTCGTACCCTCAAGCGCACGCCCCACACATGTACACAGACGTCTAGATTTTTTAAAGAGATTGATTTTATTAGCTCTCCTTATCATCCAAGCAGTAGATATATTTACTAGCAACTTTTTTTACATATTCTGTAGAGATTATACTTGTGTTTTAATTAGGCAGTTTCTAAAAATTCGATGTTTTTTATTTCTATTGAGTTTTGCTCTATCCTCACTAAATTTATATTTTAATAAAAGATTTCATTTATGTAATAAGATGATTATTTTAGACCTTTCCGCAACCCTTTTTTATGTCTATCTCTTTCTATGTATGTTTGTATGATTTTAATTTTAATAAATACAAACATAGAGTTATTATACCTAGAGTAGGGAAGCCAGCCTAAAAAGTGTCCATCGAAAAAAGAAAAAGTAAATGAGGCTACCTATCTGTCTTTTTCTACTCGCGCACGCACAGGTAGCGCTAGCGTGAGTTCATTAATTGAAAAACACAGGTAGTGCTAGCGTGAGTTCATTATTTGAAAAACTAGCTGTTCTTTTGCTGCGCATATGTCAACAGTGAGATAGAGAGAGAGATAGGGTATCGCGATCGTTTCTCTCTTTCTATTCGTCGGACGTTGCCGCATACAAGCAGTCGTATGTCTTCCCTAATCTACCTACATGAATGAAAAACACCTACCTCACTACCTCTATGAATGGACATTTTACCTCTATGAATGGAAAACTCCAATACTTATAAGAATGGAAAACATTAAAAAGAAAATAAATATGCCGTGATATGTCAAATGTATTTTATTGGTCTCTGTCAACCTACATTATTATAGATGTCAATGACAATATACCCTTATAGAATTATTTTCTTTTGCCCACAAGAATGTGTGGGCAAAAGAAAATAACCCCTTCTCAATAGGCCATATTCACATTAGCACTTAACGAGGATTATTATATATATCCCCCGATATGTTAATAGATTGAATCGTTTCGTGATTATGAAATCCTAGGTAAAGAATACCTAACCTATTGTAGATATTACTTACGTAGGTAGTTATATTATTATTCACTGTTTCATCGAGACAAAACTTGCTTCGGTGGTTGATTTATATGATTAGAAAAATTGCTAATTTTAATAAATTGCTCACACTTTAGACCGATTGTATCATTGGTAATGGCAGTGTAATGTTCTCTCTTTACAAAAACAAATTTTATTTTAATATTTTCCTTTATAATTAACGGTAAAGTCTTTTAATTTTTCATTTAACTGATATACGTATATAACTGCTTAGCGTCCTTTAAATATCAGTATTATTATTTTAATAGTGCATGAATTTTATGCAACAGCACTCAAATACGAGTACTTGTGTACTCGTATTCGAGTGCTGTTGCATAAAATTGATGAGCCAGTAATCTTACACGGTCGCTCGGTTTATAATTTAGTTTCTTATTCACCAAGATACAACATCTGTCAAGCCCTTCTCAAGAAAAATAATTTAATACCATTAATGTTCAATAAAATGTATATTTCCATTTTTCGTTTAAAAAAAGTTTCAGCGAAACCGCAATATGCAGGTTTATTTGTATAAAATAAAATATTTTTAAGCTGTTATAGTGTTACCTATTTCTATACCTAGCGTCTAAACTGTTCAAGAGATCCACTTTGTTATGGTGCAATACATGTATTTATTTTCCTCATATTGAAGTTCCCTCATATTCGAAAAAAAACTTGTATTTACTTATCTGCCAATGTTTGTGCCTATTTGTATTTCTTTAAGCAATGCTTTTGGTATTTTTCTGGCTTTACATAATTTTATCTTATCGTTAAAAATAAATAATAGTTTAAAAAAACTAAAAAAACACCCTTTCATTGCTAATCGAACTAAAAACTAGAAAATAATTTTTAATTTCGTTGCTCGTTTTTAAAATGTATTTGCAACTTTTAAAAATCAATTACTGAAAAAATTAAATCGCTCAGATTTTTCTCTCAGATATTTGTTTCTTAATGTTTACAATAATTATAATAGATTTAAGTAGTTAATCTTTAAAGCTAGAACAACTTTATCGCCTAACTTAAGATTATTATGCACCCATTTCGGTATATGACAACCCCTCCGAGGTCAACGCATAGGGTACAATCAATTGAGAGGTCAAATTAATTATAATTATTATTAGCGTCCGTTCGGCTCTTACTGAAAATGTTAGCATTGACGTTAATTACTGACACTAACGCCACCTATGTCTGAGTCAAAGTTTCTTTGATAGATGTCGCTAACTTTCCAACGTAAGACTCATGTATATTATGACCTGTATTGTGTGCTCGTTTCTTTCATAATGAATAGATGGCGTTGTTGTCTCCATTGTTGAGCGTCAATCCACGGATATGCTCGACTAGTTTTGGACAACTTTGAATATTTTTTCCCCAATCATTAACTAATTTTCGATGATTATTTTCAAGAATAAATTGACGGAAAAATATTTGCACTTGGCTACTAAGTATGATTCGTTCCTATATATCCTAAAATATTATTTTTCTTCGTTGAAGTCTATTTTTTTAGCTTTTGTTTACATGAAAATACTTTCTACATTGCTTTCTTTTTAAGGTAGCTATATTCTTCAACACTCACATTTTATATCTGTTTTGACAGATTGGCCTTGAAAGCAGTCTGAAATTTTTGTCATTAATAAAAACTCAAGCTCATAAACAAAACAGACAATAACACCTATAACCAAAAATAAATTCTAAGTCTGAAAGTAAAAATAAGGTCTACGTTTCATAAATTCGAGCTGCAAAATAGAAAGGTCTCAGTTTTACTGTGCTTTACATGTATTCTCATTAAACATCTGTGCAGAAATTAAAAAAATCATTGTAAAAAATTATCCAATTGCAAAATCTAATGACAAATTCTACAAAATAATTTTAGACACATTATTTTTGCATTTTATAAATCTGTTGGTATTGTGTTGTGATTTTATAAATAATACAGGTTTTTACATGTATTTTTGTTATGTATATAAATCTAGAAACCAGGTGGCTAAGAAAGTTTGAGGCCCCCTCAGTTATGACACAAAGGCAATGTCTTACAGTGAGTCCGCAGAAGAATACTAGTGGGTTTTAGTTATGGGAAATTTGCAGTATGATATATTTGAAAATAATTAGTCTGTTCTTATCTTGATTATTAGCTTATATACCTTAAGCAGGGTACCTAAGAGGGCAGCTATTTCTACTGGAAATACACTTCGCTGAGCCTTAAAGCTCTCCCCAAGATTGTCAATAATTGGTTGATATTATCCATAAATATACAATTATATTGTAGTGAATCCCTGGACAGAGAAAGTGGTCTTTATTTAATCCTTCTATCATTCATCTGTGGGAATTGGGTCTCCCAGCACACAAGAGGGGAAATAGGCTATGAGGTTACATTTACTTATTTGTTAACCACATTATATTTATGTCAACTATAATCATATTCCATTGAGTTAAGATAAGTCTGTGGCTACCATCATTATTTTTAATTTTTGAATCCGACAATAGAATCATTCATTTTTCAAACCAAGTTTCCCCATCAAACGAAAAGTTTGGAGGATATAGAAAGAAAGCATTATGGAGAATTTCAAGAAGGGTAGAAATTTTCTCATAATATTTATTCTCTTAATGATTTTGTACATAATCAGAACTATATTAATGAAACTTACACAGATGTTTTCCTTTCAATCGGTGCATGTAATATTAAATTTAAAACACATTTTCTTCTTATAAAGTAGTATAAGTCAGGATTTAGAGTGAGGAGTTGAATTTTAAAACTAGGCTATCACTGTTGCATCTGAAACCACAACTATAGATAATAGAAATGAATTCAGTTTTATTATTAGAAAAAAGTTACATTAGAACAACCACAATCAACTTACTTCTCATAATCAGTAATTGCCACAAACTGTACATGAAACCGTAAATTTTAGTTATAATGAATCGGTCGCGAAAAGTAAACCGTATAGATTTTGCTAAACTCGGCACAAACAATACCTAATTCTATAATTTTCCTCTTGTCAAATATCTGTAGGATACCTTTTTACCAATATGCAGTCTCCATGAATCGAAGGATATTGATCTCCAAGCTCCCGCCATAGCGGGCGGGGCTTAAGGTAGCAAGCTTGAAGGGGCGCAAAACTGGATTAGGTGTGATAAGATATATATTATGTTGGTCATATGCACTCTTTTGTATCGCTGTATTGTATTGAAGAATCGCTGCGTATCCGTATCGAAGCGTATCCACGCTTGTTTTGAACTTAGTCTATTCTTATATCGTCAATTTGTAGAATTTATACAGTCATTACTTGGCGTAACAGTGAATCACGCAGGTCATGTCGTATGCGGCTCATTTAACTGATGATCTAATAATCGTGAATAAGATCAGTGACAACTAATATAAACGGTCTGATGACGTACCTATAGCAAAAAAAACCTCAGTTCACCTCATATCATGACCGTTATTATTTATATGCTTAGATATATTAGTACTCAATCGAAAAATATTTGAAATTGTTTATTTCAAAAATTTACTAAAGCTACTTAGCAGCAGAATCAGTACCTACTTTCAGGAAGACCATACATCTAATGAAAACGTAATTGTAAAACGAAATATCGAAAACAACAGTTTTCAATGTTTTTTTTTTCTATTTTGTGTCACTCTGCGAACGACTACATTAACATGAAAGTAATTGAAATACGTAAATGTATGTATTTTAATTAAAACACGTGTATGTTTAGGTAAACAATTGCAAACATTTAATACAACTGAATTACATTGGAATAATCGTCACGTTTTGTTTTTAAAATATAGCACGTTTATTTATAATAATCATTAGATTACCAGTATTAATAACATAAAGGTATTTACTACTATCATCATTCATAATCAGAACTGAATAGGTAATTTTAGTTATTCAATTTCCTGTAATGATAACTTGGATTTACCACTAAAACCAAGTTAACTGAGAATACAAAAATTGCAGAAAATTTACGTTTCCCTAGATGTTTAAAAAACACGAAACTAGGTTAACTTATGACACTTTCTTATTCATTCAGCTAGAACGCGTATCGAATGATTGTTTGTTTATTTTTTCTGCATTGCTCAATTCATTCGTTTTATTAGCGACAACGCAGATATACCTTACATATATTATGATGTTACTGGACGTTCAATTAACCTGATGATTTTGATGAAAACTAAAAGTTAACTAAACTAAACCTGTCTAGAGTGTTCCCGGCTAGCAGGCCGCAGCAACACCGAATGCAATGACATCATCGCGGCGATTACGTGGCCCAGGAGTTCGAAACCAACAGTTTATTATACTTAACGCATTCAATGTACAGCGTAATTCAATTCTCGAATCCTCCATTCCAGCATATTAAAGTCCAACATACTTTACTGATACTGAGTCCGCAAGAATAATTTTTTTCCGCCTAAAAAAGAATTTTTGTTTATGGAGTAGTAAACATGGTTGGTAATATAAACTGTTAGGTGGTAAATATAAGATTTCAATAAAGATCTTTATCTTAATCGTAACAGGAAATTCATTAAGGGATTAAAGGATTATATTTCGATTTTTTTAATTGTGTAAGTAGTTATCGAACTTATATAAAGAACAAGAATTTATTACGTTTGCGTCAAACCAAATGTTGACTTCACCAGACGCACCATAGTGAGTGAGAGGGAGAACAAAAAGCCACGAATCCGGCCGGCCTCAGCGAGTGAGTAGTATAGTGAGTCTCGACTGTCTCGAGTCTCTTTCGTGCCGCGTTTATTTCGGAATCCGCTTCCCTGAAGTGCAGTTGGGTGTGTCGCTGAATCTGATAAGAAAAAGTATGTATTTTCTGCATACCATAAAAATATTTTTTATGTAATGTAATCGAAATTCGTATATTATTTAAAACTTGTTTATAGTGCATTAGTCCAGTTAAATATCAACAAAAAGTTCGATTAAGCGATAATGGGGCGGCGGCGCCTGTTGTTCGCTAAACCGTGAATGCCGGCGTATTGATAGTTACCGAATTTTATTTTAGTGGTTTACTATTTATATTTGTTAACATTTTGTTTTTTTTTAGGAATCAATCATCATGAGCGGCCAGCAATATTACCCGTACAAGGTGAGTTTCCTATTACTAACAAATTTCAACGTACCTACCTATAATGCCATCGGTTCTCTCGAGATGATGTCATCTTTACGGAGCAAGGTTGCTTGCGAATCAACCTTATTACGTTTGGTGTTTAATTGATCATTTATTTAGTAGTTTTCTCATAAAGAGATTAAATCGGCTTGGAAAAGTTAATCTGTAATAAACTATACTACCAATATTTTGGTTTAAGATGTATACAAATCCGGTTTTTACCAATCAACGCTACTGGTATAACAATCATTAACAACTGGATGCCGGTTTTTATCTTATAAATCGGTGTCCGTTCTTAAATAGACACAAAGTGGTGTATTTTGAATACATTAATAACCTATTCAAATAATAAATGTCTAGCTCTTAACTTAGGAAAAAAAACTAATACATTATGTAAGGAGAACTAACGAGTTTTGTGTTAAAGATAATGAAACAAAAATCAATTGTGATATTGAAACGCCAAATGAGATTATGGATTAAATCGGCGGGGACAAATTTTTATTTGTAATGCTTACCACTAGTGAAACAATAATAGCCCATTAAGTTTTATGCACTTAAAAGTGTGGCCCTAATAATTTCGTTACAAATTCAGATAAACCTTACATAATTATTTTTGCAAAACAACAGATTATATTTTATTGCAATGATTTTGATAATTTATAGTTATTTAATGCAAGTAAATTTGCCTGTTTAGACGACAAAACCTGGGGACGGCTGAGTTGAGTGATACTTGAAACTTAAGCCCGTAAACAACGACATCTACTTAATCGCCTCTTAACTACACTCACTTATTGTTAGGCGAAACACGTTGCATCTAACGTTATGTGTATATATATTTCGTTAAAATTACTTGCACACGTCTTGTTTTATACAAAAATAGTAGAAACAAACATATTAAGTAATTAATTATTTATTTATCCTTTTTTGTTGGTAACAAAAGGCGGACATAATGCCAAGTGGCATTTTCTACCAGTCAACCCAAGTGATGATGAGAAGTTGTTGTAGGCACATTTTAATTTTAACAACTGTACCTATAAGAAATATTTAATATATATACGAGTACATACACATTACATTAAATATATTATTTTGTTAATATGAGATATATACATATATAACAATACAAGGATTAGACAATTATAATATTATGTATTGCGAACGATGCGTAAAATCTTTAATAAGATAAATCATAATAAAGATCGCTAAAAACTAAAATTAAATTTCTGTTATAATAAAATTGGTTAATTTAGTTATAAATTACGATTAATTTCATATTTTATTACTTTTTTTTCCGCCGGCTTTTTTCTTCCGGTCTACATAAGCCTAAAAAGGCGTTCAGAGCCGATGAATATATAAATATAAGATATGTTATGACGTTCATTAAGTGTATTTATATACCTTACAATGAATAAAAAACTTTTGAATTTTGAAATTTGAATTTGAATTTATTTTGCATTGCATATAAAACAAAATCTATGACTAATTGATTTGTTCACGAGAATAAGAAATGAAACACCTACACGACTACTTTAGTCAGGCTGATCGACTCAATCTTGTATTAGGTCAGATTGAATCAAATAGTCTTTTAAATTGGAGCATGTTAGCTAGGAGGAATTAACAAATTTTAATGTACAAGAAGCTGGGCGGGTCGGTCATAACCATCATTATTATTAGCCTGTTTTGGTCCACTGGTCTGTCCACAACAGCTACCAGCGACAGCGGATATCATCACTTCATATAGCTCAAGGCAGTTCTATGGTACGTCTGTCAGGATTGAGATATTAGATTGCCAGTGCTTACCTCGTAAGAGACTTAGTGTAAAAATATGTCGATAATACATTTGACATATTTATTTATTTTATTAATTTCCATATGCCTATCACCACATAATCCTTGTAAACAATTGTTTATTTGTTCTTAGTGTACCCCCACCGTGTACCCCGCGGAACCCTTCGACGCCGCAGCTGACGCGGAAACCCTCCGCAAGGCCATGAAAGGCTTCGGCACTGATGAGAAAGCCATCATCGATGTCCTCTGCCGCCGCGGGATCGTCCAGAGACTGGAGATTGCAGAGGTTTTTAAGACCAACTATGGAAAGGTGAATAGCTACTTTAAAACTACATTTCATATACAGTTGTCATATTTCGGAAAGTTATATGTAATTTTTTTTATACACATAAACAATTATTTGTAACTGAACGTGGCTTACATAAACAGGATTTCTTACAAAAAATATACTCGTAATATAATAAGTAATACTAATTACGCGAAATACACACTTTCGACTATATTAGTGACTGCTACAGTTTAAAGAATATTACCACCTATTTTAATCTTTGCAACCAAAATAAACTGCAGAGACCTACCTTTTGGCATGTTAGTTATTAACATGCAAAGTAACTTTATTAAGGTTGCTCAATAATTAGTAATTACATTCTATAAAATAGCACAGAGCAAAAGGGGGTTAAAACTTGACCAAGATAAAATAGAACGACACAAAATATATTCTTACGTACTGCAATACTGAAAGACTGTGGTCTGCACTTTCAAACGCAAAGGTTAACGAACTTGCCCACACACAGCAGTAAGACGGTAACTGCAAAACATTACGGTATGCGAAACATCTATTCAACTCAAAAATGTTCGAACAAGTTTGACATCTCCCCATCAACAGAGAATCTGCGAAAATATCATTTTAGAAGTACCATGACAGATAAATTATAATCATTGTTATTATGTGGAATTATTTGAAGACTTAAAACAGTATTTTACAAGCCTTCAAAGATATATTAGGCGTAATGGTCAATATAATGAACAGCTCATTCTCCAAAATTAGCTTAATAATTTTATTTTCTTACAGCAATTCAATTATGGCCGTACATTCGTTGATACTAATTCGATTTTCAAAGATAAACCGCCACATTACATCTTTCTTGTCTATATGGCAAGGCGATACGTGACTCATTGATTCTTGATTTACTTTTAGCCGATTAAATTGAACCTATTTTTATTGCCTATAATAATTTCTGTCCAAATTTTTAACAAATTAATTGCCTCGGATATAGTTTTCGCCTAAGATAATAACACATTATAGTGATCAGAATATATTAAATTAAAAAAGAGAGTTGAAACAGTTGAGTATAATGTTTGATCTCCGAAGGTTTTCATAAAATATTCTCTCGGCTTGCATCGCACTGATATCTTATCAATGTTTACATTCTACATGACACCTTCATAGCTAGTTGTTATGACATCATTGTAACATTGCATACATCGTATCTATCAAACGCGGACTATAGACAGTTGTTTTTTTCAGTGTTGCAACATTGAATAGATTGCCAAAATGTTACCACACATACGATACTATGACTAACATGATATAAATATGTATTTAACCACTAATTAAAGGTATTAAAAACTGAAAATATATGAAGAACAGAAACATTGTCCAATACAAAACCGCCCAGTGCCCGATAATGCTGTGTTTATTTTTAATGTCATGCTATTTTTCCTAACAATGTATTAATAATTAGTAGTAAAAATGTATTAATAATTAGGCCAAAATAATGTTAATTAAAAACCCGATACATAAACAAAGTTGATTAACTACCATTCAGATTGTGGTAAATATTTAATTAAAATAATAGGAGGAGACACGTTTAATAAATCTCCCGCGTAAGTCACACAGGGCAGATTCCGGGAACCTGTTCAAAATACAGGCACGCACGAACTGGAAGTCTAACGGTCCTTGAGTTAACCCTCAAATGAATAGGAACTAATTATAAAATGAGGAACACACGCTTTTTTAACTTCTGTTTTCAACAACTTGATTATTGTAGCTTAAAGCTTGAAATAATACATTCAATATAGTACATTCAAAATTTAAAAGTAACAAAGTTATGTAGAGCCTGTGAACTCAGGCGCTAGATGTTCCGTCCGTTCCGACCCTTTTATCATTGCACTACCAGAGCACGGGTCTCCTCTCATAATGAGAGGGTTAAGGCAATAGTCTGCCACCCGAAAGAGATGTGCAAGTTTCCTCACGATATTTTCCTTCACCGTTAGCAAGTGATATTTATTCTTACTAACGGTGAAGGAAAACATCTTGAGCAAACCTGCACTCGTAAAGCAAGCTCGTAAATATGTACTTATAAAGATATAGGTATTATAATGAGATGTGGTAAAATAATTGTAAAGGCTGAATGAAGCGAGTTCAAATCTGACAATCTGCACCATTAATGAGCAGACTTTCCACATTCTACGACGGAAGAATATAACGTCCTCACCAAATACTAACTGGTTCCTTTGCATTAAATATGTTGTAAGTACATTAAGTGTTAAATAAAAGTTATCACTAAATGAATAGTTCGTGGGAACTTTTGTTATAAAAATAAATTAGAATTATCTATTATAATGTAATACTAATTAAAATTATTATCAATTTTTTACCTAATTACCCTGTATCTATTATGTTACAAAATTGTCTTACCTTAATATGAACCATGTGAACATGTAACTTTATATTCAGCGAACATTGGGAACAGTCTACCCGCAAAGCAATCGATACGTTGGACAAACGAAGGTAGGGCAAGTGACCCCAATATCCAAGCCATTTGCTAGTAGGTATATGACATTCATAAACCTAATGCAGCAAACGTTATAGAGGAAAGCCCATCAAAAAGTAATTAATTTTATCGCGCCCTGCACTATGTACGTTTGGTAATATGGTAACGAATGACTCATACACGACATAAACCGGAAGAAGTCTACTGGAGATTAAACACTTGTAAATGTGGCATGATAATTTCGTAACCATTTACATTGGCGTCAGATAGAGGTTAGTGAGTAAGGGGTCAATGGAATTGTTACCAAGGTTTTACGTTCTCTGTCCTGTTCGCTCATGAACGATTAAGTTTATATATATACATGTTAAGTGAATGAATTGCTTATGAAATGTTATATCTACTAATATTTCGGGAATTAAATAATAATTTTGTTAGGAAAGAGAAGTTCTTTCATACAAGACTTTCTTTTGCAATATTGTTTTAGTTTATGAACACGCCATTTTTCTTTCACTGGAATCTGCAACATTTTCTTTATCGCTTAAAGTATGCTCGTGTTCTCTCTCGTGTGCACATCGGTGTCGCGGTTTCCTAGAAAAACAAATATAACGCTCACGTACTTGCAATAGCGCCAAAAATAACATTACAATGTACATATTATGATTAAAATTTTTTGTTGGACTTTGGTCATTATGCGATACAGTGAAAATTGGAATAAAAAAAATTCGGAAGCGGTTTAATATGTTGACAATAATTAAGCATTTTAGTATACACTTTTTCCTGTCTGTTGTCGTCTGTCGTTTGACCAGTTTACGTAACAAATACCTAGTCG
>DWFT01000521.1:0-11600 GCA_018246795.1 Microceris patrobas patrobas
ATTTCCTATACCATGGTGGAACGTATAACGTAATAGATGGATCGTAGGAGTCCACTATCCTTCTCTGCCTACCCTTCGAGGAAATACTTTCAGGTTAAACGTTCTATGTACATTTTAATAAAACCATGCAAATGAGTAACGAATGTCAACCTGCATAATACGTTACACGATTGTGTACGTATTTGAGCAATTTCGAGTCAGTACAATTAAAGCTATTTACATGTTAACGTGTTATGTATGTGCGACCTTCGAGTTAATTGAGAGGCAAACGTATTCTGTAATTATAAAATTTCATAGCTTCCTTTTACAACCAAATGCTTCTCACAGCTATTTTTAATAGGAATTCGCAAAAGAAATATACATTCGCTTTATGCTTTTGCAAAGCTGTAGACATCTATGGAGATCTTTTATCAGGATTATTCAGTCTGGTCATTGCGATCTCGTAATGGTATCCATGGCTCGTAATGGTCATGGCTCGTAATAGCATTAGCATTACGGTGTATTACACTTTTAACAATGTTTTTATTCGCAGATGTACGGAATTATGTAACTGAATTTCAAAAACAAAGACTACCTATTTTACCCAGTTCACTGGCGTCCGCTGATTTGATTAACGAACAATTTGCTTGGAACACTGAAATTTAAACTACATTCTGTTTGTTTGTTTAAAATATACAAATATATACATAACTAGTCGCAACGAAATATGAATAACGAAAGAATTATTATTTTCAATTCATTTATATAATCAAAGCCACGACCTATTTGAAAAAAAAACTGCCTACAATAACAAATAATTACTGCCCACAGTAACGACAAGTACGAGTAACTAATGCTTCATTGATATCATAGTGAGCTATGTCCGTAAATATATTATATATATGAGTATCATTACTTAATCCGGTCAGTGCAAACTATAATACAATAATATTAGCCGTTAATAATAGCTAGTTTCCTGAATGAAGTTGAAGTGTCAATATTAATATCTAAACACAAAAACAGTTTAAATTTATTATATAAAATTAATATTATTATAATTATCTTTAGGCCCATTTTATATCCCGTTTATTCTAATTGTTAAAAAGTTAATTATTCATTAACAGTTATTCGTTAATTCGAATAATAATTTAATTTTTTTGTTGTTAATAGAATTTTGAGCGCAGTTATCGAGAATGATGTGGTCACTTATAATAAAATTTTCGGTAAACGATTAATCGCAAATTATGTATTGATATTATGTATAACTCGTATATTGTGTACCACGCGTTAATGGCCCTAAATTATATAATAAATATTATTTTATACATATTCTTGCAATTATTAACAGTATTATATAAAAAAGAGTAAATACAACATACCTTTATAATTGCAATGTTAATATTGTAATTTCGCCTTTTAAATGTTACATTTTCTTTTATTTCCATATGTTTACTAAATAGCCCAAGTTGACTGACAGGAAATACACTTAAAACCAGCCATTGTTGAGTATTTATACAATATATTATATAAATGTATTTATAAATGTAATAATAGGTAGCGCAATAAAAAATATTAAAACATATATACCAGTGGTAATTCCTATATTATAATATGTAGGGTCAAAAAAAATTTAATTAGTCGTTCATTCAACTGTTCTCACACGTGTGGAATTGTAGAAACTGGTAACTCATAGTCTCTTTACTTTGTTATCTGACGGCCAAAAAGACGACGACAAAAAAATAATACATACATATCTGTTGAATCTATCGTTTTATGTAATACTTGAGGAAAAATTGATCTCAATTGTTTTATTTTAAACATTAGTCTATGTTTTGATATGATATTTATAATAATATACCTATGTAAATATTATTTACGCGTCTGTCATAGCACTCCAAGTTCAAAGTCAAGCTATGCCGGGCGAGGTCGGATCTTAGATGGATAATAATCACGTCAAATAGCAGATTCTATAGTATCCGTAACCGAACAATACGTTACGCGGTTATTACTATTGAAATAATAGGGTTTCATATTCGTGATTGTTACATTTAACATAAAAGATAGGTATAAGAATCCAGAAAAAGTACATATCGTCATTTGATCAAACAAAAATATACCCCCAAGGTTTTGTGTGACAAGGTGTATAATGATTAATATGCCAAACGAGTCGTCATATACTGGATATATTGGATAATTATAACATCTTTGCGGTGGCTGTCAGACTTACAGTAACGACGGATTGGTTTACTTATAGCTAACCACCACACTGGAATGTAAGTTCGAGCTCATGAGTATAGGCGCAATTATAATTTTTACACATGTGCATGTATATAAATGTACAATTCCATTGTTCACGCAAGATGACGTCACAGCGGTGATGACAAAGATAAAAATACAACCATCGCAAGAAACAACCACCCAAATGGGATACCACAGTACAAAAATAACTTGTGATACCTACTGGCATCATGCTAATAGCAGTCGCATTGTTTCTCGGTTAGTCGTATAATACAATAACTATTTATCACATCTATTTATAGACTAACGGAAATGTCATATGAGCAACATGTGCACATTAGTGATATAATAGACACGGTAATGAACGTCTAGTTTAATGTTGTATTAACATAATTTTATGTATATATATAATATTATCAACGTTTTATTGGTTAATAATACATACACAGACCTACGCAGTCCTAACGCAAGGGCATAGAGCGGATATGTGGTAAGTTCAAAACACAATTTGCGGTTAGTAAGATCAGTTGGTATTGTCATACTCATCTTAATTAAATTAATTTATTAATTAATGTAATTAAAATGAGTACATTAAATAAATATATCTTATATAACTATATACATTTCTAAAAGGAAATCCAAACAGATGTCTGCCAGTGGAGAGATACAAGGATTATATTATTGATTATAATATCCTAAGTCAACACATACAATTAATTTCATGACAGTGTTATATGAAATATGTATGCTAAAGTGTATTTAAATTTTAATTACAATACCTAGGTATTTAATACATTTATTTTCATATAAGTGATTTTTTAAGTTCCTAAACAGTGTTAAGCTTCAGAAGCCACGTAATTGATTTTTTTGTAATACGTAATGAGAATAAAGGTTCCATTTTCGCAATTCATAATGAGAAGAAAGCTTCTTAAACCTTATATTATCTTAGAACAAAATATCCAGTGCTGTAGATGTAGCATTATTAACGTAGTTCCAATTATAAGCGATCTCTTAATAAAGCAACGTCGGCTGTGGTCATGACTTAGTAAAAGATATTTACAGGAGTTTCAGTGCTTCAAAGTCCATTAAGCATTCGCAGATGCTTATTATTTAACATAACAATTTCTTAATTTAGAATTTTCAGGAAGTCTTAGTCTTTAGGAGACGGCAAAATGCTCACTACCTATTCTTTGGTAGAACGTAAAAGTAACAGGTGAAACGTGAGAATGTAGATATTACACTAATCGGTCTATCTCTTTAGGGAATACAGAAATGACGTTACGATTTCTATAGACTTCAAGAGCTTTTTCTGCGTAAGAACAATTTGCAACACAAATTCAATATTTATGTATATTCAAGCTAGTTAACATTACAAGGGTAGTGAGCGCCAAGTAAGCACTAGGTAGAAGAAACTTGTAAAATGTAATAGTATATAAATAGGCTCATCTGAGCCAATAAATAGACCACAACAAAATATAGTTAAGGTTTCATCAGAACGAAGCTATGTTACCATGATTTAACTTTATGATGCATTCTCTACGGTGTTTCTGCTCTTCGGCTCATTATCATAAGTATACCATCAGATAAATTATCATTTGCAAATAAATATTTAATATAATAACAATTAATATTGACATATTTACGACAGCAATATGAGCATGATCGCGATAATATTGTAATTTAATAAATAAAGAGGCTACTTTATTGCTCCTATATTTATTAAATAACACATTAAGTATTAACAAGTATTAGTACATACATTAATTGTACGGTTATATACTATTACAGTCATGGTATATTATGTTTTTTTTTTAAATAATCACTTGCTTACGATTATTTTTTCTACATTTATCCACGAATGCACCCTCCCTTTTTGTTAATAACCCAAAATAACTATCCTCTCGATTTATGTATATGGTTCAACAATCGATAGGACGTAGGACATACCGAGGACATACCGTTGTGATTCTACGAAACTAACGGAACCTCCTTAAAACTTCTGTATTAATTTAACTAACACTGCTTTTAAATAAAATAATTGATTGCCTCGTTGACAGCCTCGTTGGTCGTGTTGGTTGCAATTGCGACTGCCGATCGGGAGGTCCCGGGTTCGATTCCCGGATCGAACACTACAAAAATTATCTAATTTAGATTTTCTAGTAGTGGTTCGGAGTCTGGATATGTGCCCGATGCATGGCAATAGGCTCACCACCTATTCCTTAGTGGGACGCAAACGTAACCGGTGAAACGTGGGAGTGTTCTGCATTCCTCTGCCTACCTCTTCGGAAATTACAGGCGTGAAGTTACGTTACGTTAAACAAAATAAAATACTGAATTATAATAAAAACCAAAAACCTTCACTATATGTATCTTAGCTATTTCAATGCCACCACATCTATACAAAATAAATATAATTGAAGTCTCTGTTTGTAATATTAAAATAACCGCTTTTTACTACATGCATATGTATTTATACACGGTACATATACCAAAATAATATTTCTTTTACAATTTTTGTCTGTCTCTCTGTCTGTCTGTTTGTTTCCGCTAATCTCTGAAACGGCTGGACCAATTTTGACGGGACTTTCACTGGCGGATAGCCGACGTAAGAACGAAGTCGCAGGCACAGCTAGTTATCTATTGTATGTTTGTTACAAAGGTGGCAGAACTCAGTGGTAGGTGTAATTGTGACTAATCGCACAATAAATGTATACCTGTGGCCATTAGTCATGGTAACGTATGCGCGCTGCATTATAAAGTAATAATTGAATAACACCTAGTAATTTATTACTTTATCATTACAATCCACGCCTCCATCGCTATTTCCCTAGCATACGGATATACGTATTCTTAACATAAAAAAGTAATGTGAAAATAATTCCATGGTAAATTGTGTTTTTTTTTTAATAATTCGTGGTAAAACCACAGGTAACTATTAACTATATACTACACGATTAGTTATGCCTGTATACATAGGTGCTCGTATATATTGTCATAGAATGTTATATCGGCGTCACTCTTTTTATGATCTCTTATCAAGGTCTCATCCAACTTATGATCCACGAGCTGATATTCCTTATAGGGTACGAATAATGAACTTTTTACAATCAAACTTTAATTTTGAACTTGAACTTTCAAAAACATAACCGTATTAATATCTTTCATAAATTAATCTGTTCACTGAAATAAGAATACCCGGTTTATACGAATAGGCTCACTACTTATTTCGTGGTGGAACGTAAACGTAACTAGTGAAATGCATGAGTGTACTGCACTCCTCTGCCTAGCCCGTTGGGGATTACACGCATGGTGTTACGTTGTTATTGTAAAGGGTAAATCAGATTTTGATCCTCAATTAAGTATTAAAATACTATTGATCTCAAATAATCGACCTGATCCGTTTAATTAAGCTGATATTGTGGTTTAATTTAATTATCCCTTGAAACCTCCTTTAACAGGGTAAAAGCTGGTAATATTTTCATAGGCTTTTGAGAATATATTTTCTTATTAAACTTTAATAAAGATAATATGATGTACTACCTAAATATTAGGTGTGTTTAAAACGTAACATCACGCCTAAAATATACGTAAGGGTAGGCAGAAGAGTGTGGTACACTCCCATGCTTCACACGTCACGTTTACGTCCCATGGAATAAGGTGCTGAGCCTATTACCATACACCGGGCACAATTATATAACTTATACCAGTATATTTAGTACATAAAATTCTCTAGTAAATAATAACTATAGTAATATAGTAATAACTATAGTAGCTATATTTTATAACGAAGAAGACGATGATATCGCAACTTGAGAAGACTTACACGTAGGCGGTTTCAAGGCAAGAGTGAATAAGTTTCTTCAATAAAAACGTGCTCTATAAAATCTAAAGAAAACATATTTTAAAGATGTTCATGGCTTTACAGTTAACATTAATAATGAGGTCGTTTTTCAAACTTTGAATTTTAATCGATTTGCGTTATATGAATTTGGCTAAAAAAAAATTCAGTATAAGAATAAATTATATATAATTAATACATAATATAGAATAACATCACGCTTATATTTCCACCAAGGATTCTCTAAGTCACATAGTCTCCAAATCAGGAGACCCTTATGTAACAATGAAACGTTACACGAATTGATGATCATGATTATGATAATGATAAAGTAAGCAGGTAACTGATGCTTGATAAAAAACTTAAATAAATTCTACATGATCTTAACCTGGTGTGGTTTTTTTCACACTTTTAAATATAAATGAAAAAGTATTCTTATTAACCTCTGTCAGAGCCTAGGGTGTGTGCCAAATTTTAACTAAAACCGGATAAGCAAATTAGACGCGAAAACATAAGATGATATGGTTAGTTAGCGTTTATAATATTAACATATTAATATATAAAGGGGTGTATATTGTAAACTAAATTTTAGTGGGAGGTTCTGAAATATTTATTGAATCAACTTTAAATAGCATTAAAGAATTTTAATCACAAATCTATTGGGCTGTATATTAGAACATTAATTTAACTATTAATTATTAGTTAATTTTTTATTAGTTATTATTTAATTTTTTATTAGTTATTATTTAATTAATTATTACTTAATTTAACACGAATTAATAAATAAATAATTCATTTTACTTATGTATTATATTTATGTATAACTTAAATTAAGGGCCCTGATTGCATTCTCTAGCATAACGTAACAACGTTGTTACCCTAAGTAGCCTAGCACGCCCTACAGCTAGGTGGAGTGACGGTATATGCAAAGTGGCAAAGGTTAGATGCGAAGAGCTAAAGATCGAGCTCAGTAGCATGCTATTGGCGAGACCTATGTCCAACAGTGGACGGGAGTAGGTTAATGACGATGTCGATGGTTCTCTAACATTCAACTCTGGGCGATAGAGAGACGTCGTGATAAGTGCACACTTCAATGTAAGAATCAAATACATATGTATATACACATATTGTATTTAATATATCTATTTTTAAATTTTCCATATTTTACATGTGCACATGAATACCTATCGAAGTGTTTAAACATCTGTTTCCAATGTTAGAAGTCCTTGAGTTATTTTTATATTCTATGAATACATGGTTTTTAATTATATCGTTTAATTATATTATTTCGGTTATATGGGTTCATCAAGTATTTATAAACCGTCTTATTTAAGAAGGTATGTACTTTTGCAGTGAAACCAACAAACAATTGTACTTTCTTTTATAACATCATTATTTACCATTTTATTACAACACTTTTGAAAACGGTTAACCTGACGTAAAGAAATGTTTTAAGGCAATAATAGTTTACCACGCTGACTAAGTGGTATGTTGCCATATTTGACGCCTTAAAGAAAACTATCTATAGAGAAATCTAAGATGCGGCTCACGATTTTTAAACTTTATTTATAATAGATTTTTAACCATTCTAACTGACTGATCTTGCAGAGCCGTTCGAAGTCGGTTACAAATGTGTTAACCAGTCCGCATAAAAACACCGCATCAGAATAAAGACACTACCAGTACATTACAATAATCGGGACTAGAATCGGGATTACCATTACCTTCAGTATACAGTCCCAAAATAGTGGACGGCCGAACGAAGCAAATTCCTTGTTCTATTTATAGAACGAACTTTAAAAGCGTTAAAAGCAAACAGGTTTAAGTTAGGCACGTATCGTGACGTCATATTACGTCAGGTATACTCAAGGCCAACATTACATGTTCACATCACACACAACGCGTAGGTAATATGAATAACTGTGCTGATAAATCCAAAATTATCTCTAGTTATATTCAATTGTAATAAATGAAAATTAATTAATGATAAATCAATTACTAAGAAATACTCGTATATAATGAATAAAAAATGTTACAACATTTATTCATTTGAGCGACGGGAATTTTAAATTTTAAAATAACAATTTTAAAAATAAAGTTTTTTTTTTCTTTTTATTATTTTGCGTCATGAGTGAGTATCGTTTATTATTTTTATAAACAAATTACGATTATATTACACATTAACTAACAGAAATCTGCGATATAAATTATTCACTTATAACACTATTTTATACCAACACGATTCTGATGACATAATCAAGGAAAAGGTACGGATGGAAACTATGGGTCAAAAAAACTTAAATGGCACGTGTTATTCAAACTACCTAATAACACAGCCGAATCAGTAAATAACATTTAATTCTATATATAGAAAAATTAAATGCACTATACATAACATATACTGTCAAGTAAAATGAATGAAATTTATAGCTTTTGAAACTTTCTAGATTATTGATATCACTGGAATATCAAATATTTCCAAAGGAAAAGTCAAAAAATCTTCTATTTTGGGAGTATACTATACTTCTCTGCCTACTTCTTCGGGGATTACAGACATGATATGACGTCTTCTTTCCAGATAATGTTTTCTTGACTGAATATATTTCAAATGATCATTTTAATCTAGACGATGCGGCGAAGCTCAGTATGAGGCTGGATTAAGGTCACTTGAACCAACAATTGGTGTAATAAAAGTTGATAACAATAACGATCAACATCCAATAAACTCTCATAGCAGAAATAACTTCTCAATATTTATTCAATTGGACGCATTCTATTTTTGAATATGAACAGACAATATTATTTGCACATAAGCCGTAATAAACTATAGGTACTTGTATTATAACGAAACAATAAAAGTTCTTTGTCTGTCTTATAACGAAACAATAAAACTTATTTTTAATTACAGTACGGAATTAGCATTCGTAGTTATTGATGATAATGCAATACATTAATTTTGTATAATATTTATTTACAATAACAAAGACAATATAAATTTAAAGATATGGAGAGACATAAAAAAGTCGATCTTATCGCTAACTAAGGAAATCTACCATACAATCTCTGAGTAGAAGTAAATAGATGTGTATATACGATTATAGAATATAACTTGTATATAATAAAGCTTATATTTGCTATTTTCTATGTATTAGTCAAAGTAATTATTGTTATATTTGCTGTATTTAAGGAAATAAACATCTTCTATTCTATTCTATTCTAAGTCAAGTCTTTTTTGTTTTCTTCAACGTATGTCCAGGCAGCCAATTACCGTTTTTCACAACGTTTTTTATTATCCTGATCTTGCACTTAGTAGCTTGTTCAGATTTACGTATTTTTTATTTTAGCGCTACAGGTGGAAAAATTAGGTAAAATAGGTACCTATTATTTAATTAATTTAGCAATAAACTATTCGGATCTGTAATAACAGCAAAAACTTCGCATTGAACTGCAGTCTAATTCGAAGCCACTTACATACACTGCTATCCCTATGGACTCAGTTATAACGATTCGTATGTCAATATACTGTTATCCGCACCATCTGACCGAACACGGATGTTGTTTTATACACTTTTGCATTTTACACTGGTCACAACTTATTCGAGAACAATTTGCACGTGTCAATTTTACTTCCCTGAATTTTGACCGGTGCTGAACCAGCGTAGGACTCGAATGTTATTCTGAATGTAGTATGTTAAGTAGTGTTCCTTTAATGATTCTGTTTTCAGCCTCCTCCTAAAAGGGCTAGGATTCAAATACTTCCATACATTTCCGACTTTACAAAACAGTGTGCTTTACTGACATCTGATATCACTGAATGTGACGTTGGAGAAAAAGATCATAGTCAAACCTGAACACCTAATAGTTGCCAGTAATATTAGTTGATTTTTTCTCTCGAGTGAAATATACCAATGCCTACATAGGTAAATTCATAGGACAGTAAGCTCTAAAATCTTAAATGTTTTCCTTCAGTTTTCATTATGACAATAGATTCGTGTCTAACAAGGCAACCGGAAGCGTGGTAATGATGAATTACAATAATTAACTTAGTAGTTCAGCGTTTGATCCTTTCATTCAATGTATATTAATAGTAATAAAAACTGCTCCGAATCTGTAAATAATTGTCCAAATTGGTGATTTAAGTGGTGGTTAGGTTAACGGTTAACGCCTGAATAAGTTTTAACTTTCATGATTAGTTCACACTCAAACATGTTTTTTTAACGCCAAGATGGCGTTAAATATAAATATAACTTCAAAATAATCTATGAGTATGTTCATCGTCCTTCCAGACAAAGCACAAAAAATGTATTATGGTCACCGCCGAACACTAAATCGTTCGAGAATCTTAGACCGAGCGCATAATCTACTGTTTACTTTTTTGCACAAGAGACACAATTTCAATCTGCGGATTTCTCAAAAACCAATATTAATCCTACTTGAAAGAAGTTTGTAGTTTTTGCCTATTCATTTTTATAATAGTTGCAAAAATCTAATATACTATTCTGATATGATTTTGACAATAGCATGTAGGTTTCTGGAATAACATCAGGATCATCGCAGCTGATGTATTCAGATACATTTCCCACTTTTTTATTTTTAATTACACTGTAATAATGTACTAATATAATAATAATAATATATTAGTGGTCACGTAATATAAATCATTGATCAAGTCCGCAGCCATTATATTGGTAATGACCGGTGACCAAGCAACGAGTCATGACGGCTCAAGAAAAAACTAATTTCTGTTGCTATACATAGCGTCATCTATGAATCAGGTGTTTCGAGATATGCGTTTCAACAGTGTGTCATATTTGATGCGATACGCGATTAAAGAACATTGAAAATACTCGCGGACCTAGCTAATGAATAATAATAATTTTACAATCAAATTTTTTGTGTTTCTATATACGTAAATAGACTATGACCGGATATATACGTAAATAGAATATTAACTCATACATGTTTTTCAGCATGACCCGTTTAGTTTTGGACGTATATGTCCTAAAATACACTTTAGTTAGGGTGGTAAATATTTAACGAATAATACTAGATTCAGTGGGGTGAAGTACTTTACAGTAGCAAAACATCGACCAGGAGTAAATCTTAGTGCAGTAGTAATGATATTCGTAAGCTTACGGTCCAAATAACATACGAAAGTCCAAACTAATCGCTCTAATAGCCCTCGATTCTGTATAAGAATTAGCTAAAGTTAATGTTTTATGAATACTATCTCATGTACCGCAGTTCTACAAGCCCCAAACAAACTAGTAGTGTTATTAACAATGAGTAGTACTTTAAGCAAGTGATACCTACAATAAGTATCTACTTTAGGATATCCGAGGCAGTTTTTCATGCTAGTAGGAAGCATTTATGACTACTGATACTCGTTTGCTGCTCTTTTCACACAGAGAAACTCTGTGTTCATCGCTTTCGCCGCACTAATAGTATAGCTTTGGATACGACAGAAGCTTTTCCCTTGGCCAATTCTAAAAATAGCCTCTGACTTCGCGTGGGTATTTTTAGAAACGAGTTTTGGTTTTTTGAC
>DWFT01000522.1:0-11597 GCA_018246795.1 Microceris patrobas patrobas
GTATTTCTCCGTGCATGACGACCTTTAACATGTTTATAACGGGTTGGTTGGTTGGCAACCAAACGGTCTTCATGCGTAGCGACCTGTCGTTAGTATGAAATAGTGTGGGGATTTCGAGCTGTAGATATAGGCAAAGGAACTGTTTGCACCTTAATATTTTGATTATCAGGAAATGCAATATCAGAGGTATTGTTATAAAATCTCTACAAAAGACAAATAGTAATGTGATTGGTTCATATTATATTGGGTCATGGTGATCCTCAAATCCAAAATTTTCTGCCGTCCTATTAACTATATTAAGATTGAACTTATCTATAGACATTGATCATACAAGAAAGCGTATTAGGTGTAGTATCTATAATAATTGTTGATTGAAAAATAATCCAAAAGCTATTTATTAATATATATATCCCATAAGGTCTAAGAGCTTGAGACGATATTATAGCAATAAAATCAACATATATTTATACCTACTTACACATTATACGATGAAAATAACATAAAAGTTAATGTCTTGCACGTTTTTATTTAAATTGATATCTTTTGTATACATTATATATGCACGAATATAAAAACATGCTTAAAACTAGAGATGTAAGTGCTTGGAGTTAACTATATAAAAATCAGTTCTATTTATAAGCGTTTCAACAGGCCCGCCCACGCTCCCCACACCCGATATTAAATTGAGCCTTCGATATCAATAAATTGATATATCATGTTCTTACATTACACGCTTACATCATATCTATCAAATCGTAACGTTAAATAAAAACATAAACTTAACATCACGCCTGTAATCTCCGAAAGAATAGGTAGAGAACGTTAAATATTAATATAGTATAGCTGGCTAAGCATGTGTTAAAAATGTATAACAGAAGACATTAAGATGATTGTAAAATAAGACTTTAAAAATGTTATATAGTCGACATTTAAAATTCCACGTTTCACGAGTGAGTGCTAAAATGACAATACGGTAACACGGCCGTCGTTTCAGAACACGAGTTCCACTAACATACAACAAAACCGCTAACTCCTGAAACATTCTTTTACCACTTCTCCTAACTCCTATAAGGCAGTTTTAGTGCGGGATAAAAGTCTTAAGCCAACCGTAACTTCTGAGTGTCTTTTAGAATTAAGACCGTCACTAGTCTTTTCAACAGAATTTAAATTCTAGTCGTTCGTACTCTTAATGGGTTAATGACTGTTTATAAATGATAATATCTGAATATGGGAACATGGACATGCCATCACGCCTGCAATCCCCGAAATGATGGATAGGCAGAGGACTATAGTATACTCTCACGTTTCACTAGTTACGTTTACGTCCCACAAAGAAATCAGTGGAAAACCTATTGCCATTCACCGGGCACAGATCCATACTCCGAGCCATTACTAGAAATTACTCGACCCGAACTCAGAAATTTACGAACCCAGAACCTCTCCATTAGCAGTCGGGAATTGGAACAGTTCGGCAAAAAAGGCCGTCGAATCGGAACCTTACTTTAAATCCGTACTTGTTCTAAACTTTATTACTAAGTATCATCATTATCAATTCATTTAATGTTCCCCTGATGAAGCCTACACACCGTTAAGTTTAATTTCTCCGCAATGTTCAGTTAAGACGTGTGATGTCTACCAACCCGCACGACGCCAGCGTGGTGGACTTTAGCGCTTATCATTTTGAGGGTAGACTCGCATCAACTTGTACTCGTAACGTCGCCTTGACCCTTCAAATTCGAAGAGGAAACCTGCGTTCAATTATTTATATGTGATGGTAACAGTACACAGGGTGATAAATAACAGGCTGTGCGAATTACACGGTCATTTTGCATATCAGTCCTAGCTCACAGCGATTCATTAAGATTGCAGACATTATTTATTGACATATAACGGAGGGAGTCGAGGAAATAAAAAGCATAAAGTTAATTATGAATTTGGACGCGACAGGCGCGCGACATGTTTATCTCCCGTTGCTCAGCTGCGACGGCACAATGGCTGTTTAACACGTCCATCCAGCGCTCGCCCGGAGCGTTAAATTGGACCTCTGTCATTGATCGATTGGGACGTGTGCGCTCAACATGTGTCTATTTCGGCCTTCGTTCTGCATATCGCTCACGAAAAGGCTGAATTGCAATTTAGCTAAATAAATAAAACTGACATGTCTCGTAGTGTATGTCTCTAAAGTAATGTCTGTAAGAATAGATGGACGAATGGTTTTGGTACTCGGTGCTCTCTTTGTCTTCTAACTGTCCTGGCGTCATGATATAATAGGTAATCGTTTCTACAGTAGACACTGTATTATAATCTCTAAATATCAGAACCTCCCAGATCGGGTAGGCATAAGAGCGCATTACAATCCCGCGTTAAACAAGTTTCATTTCTGTCGCTCTATGGAAAAGGTGGTGTCTATTGCTATACAAAGGCCATAAATCCACACTACGAGCTACTACTGAAATTTCGTGTTAAAGAAACGCAAGAGTAGCCGAACCAGGGAGCGAAAGCAGAATCTCTCGCGCGGCAATCACAGTTGTAACTACTCGGCCGACGAGGCAATTTAGGCACACTAATACCTATAAACGAATTTAATCACTCCAGCATGTTCATTCTAATAGTGAAAATTTCTAGCGTTAGATCAAAAACATTAATTACTGAAAAATCTCTGACTCACCACAATATAAGACATTTATTTGCGACGTTAACATCAAGTTAAGCGAACTAGCAATCCGTGAAATTGAAAATTACGAAGGCGATAGATATAATCATGATAATGTATAGAATGATAATAATGTCACAGATAATGAAGAATGAGATGTGAAGGACGGTCCCCACGAAGGAACATGTGACATCGATTATAAGGGTCTTATCAAATAGACCGACCCGTAGAGCAGGTGACATTTTGATCGTATTTAAAATAGAACTTTATATAACACATTTATATAAAGTCTGTTTTTGCATTTCAATTGTTTTATTATGAGGTTGCTTAAACGCTGTGACAAAACAATTGAAATAAATATATATCTATTGGAATGTGTTAAAGCTCTATTTCAAAAACTATTATAATCTGCTCTGCTCTATGTGAAAGAATGACACAAGACGACGTTCCTTTGTCTCATTGGTTTCGTTTAAGATGCTGTTTTAATCATAATTTCGTTGTCGTTAACCCATTTATATTGTTTTTGTTATGAAGAAATAGGCTCATGTTCGGCTACAATCCCACCTGATGGAAAGCGAGATGCAGCCTAGGATGTAGCACGCTCGCCTAGAAAGTGCCTATTCACTCTTTTTTTGAACAATTCCAGATTATAACGAGTCGGGAAAGACGGACGCCGGCAGAGTTCCACTCTTTCGTAGTATGTAGCAAAAATGATTCATAATTAACACAATCATATTATGTACATCATACGAAAAATATTAAACGATAATGTGTAACATGAGGGGAGGTTGAATAAAACATGGGTTAGATTTTTTAGGTTTTTTTTACTAAATTTATATTATATTGATTTTTAAATTGAGTATGTACACTTTAAAATAATGTTATATAACGTGTATGTTATGAATCTTGTTGTAAGTTTAAATGAGTGTATCGTTCCAAAAGTGAAGTGGATGCCGCTATCCGGGCAAAGCGAACAAGAGGCGAAGCACGGGGACGAGTTTTTCGTTAATGGAAAATCTGCATAATGGCCGTCTCCCCTCCTGATTCGATTTGTTCTGAAAACCTTATCCACGTCCCTTCCTCTAATGGACTGCGACTCACTCAATGAAGAAGACGGCAGTTTCTTTTGACTTATTTTTTACAAAGTGAACTTTCGAATGCCCGATAACTCCCTTTCACGGGGCTAAAGCGATTGTTCGATGGAGTGAGTTTCGCTGACAAATATGAGACCCTTGTAAACGATATCCAATAATAATGTAGGGCTCGTGGGTCGCGCCGTATCCCCAGTCCATTACAGCGCATTGGCGTTAGGAAAATTGCACCCTTATTTATAAATTAGTTCAATCGTACGAATCATGTCCGTAATACGTTTTAGAGAAATTGTTTGAATGTACTAAATAAGGAATAACAATGTCACGCTTGTATTTACCCGAAGGGTTAGGCAGAGGAGTGTAGCGTTCCCATATTCCATGCGTTATGTTATATTATACGTCCCATGGAATAGGGGATGAGCGTATTGATATAGGAATATTGATTGTATCATAATGATATTTTATCAGTGACTACAAATATACAATTTAATTATTAAATGTACTCTTTTAAGACTGTTACTTACATTTTTTATAATCACCAGTTTCACCACAAAACTGGCTGAAAATATTTTTCCACGTTTCGTACCACCAAAAAAAGAAATGGCGGCTACACGTTTACCATGTTTCTATTGCGAGTTGGACAATTCAAATCCAATTTCGTTTTGTGTTCCGTCCGGGGCGGAGGGTGGACGCGAATAAATATTTTTGATGGAAGCGACGAACGGGCATCATTTATCATTATCATGTCTGCAGCGCGCCCGTCCTAATGCCGCACCTTCATCGGTGCAAATAAAAAAATATATATATGTACATTTGAATGACAAACGATATATAACAGATATCTGAGCTTGCTGTGATGTAAATTAAGAATTAACACAATATCACGTTTCTATTTACCCGATGGAGTAGCCAGTGTAATAATCCCGTTTTTCACGAGTTATGTATTAGGGCTCGTTGAATAATAGGATGTGAGCCTATTGCCGTGCCGACATAAATAAAACATTAATTAAGAATATGTAATATGATACAAGATTAGCAAGTGGTGTTGATACGAACAAAGCAGATAAATTTTCAATATACCTCTACGTACATAATATTTTAATTAATATCTTATAGATATTAATTAAAATATTATGTAAATTAATTATTGTTCATCTCAACCAAATGAATATAATTATGATCTGTACTAGGTACATAGTTTTAGCTCAATGTGAAATATAACACAGTGATCAGAGAAAATGTGTTTAATATTGCTTTTCTCTGGACCACATGTGCGTTTATCGGCTTTTGATGAGACACTTTGGCCGATATCCAAGCCAATTTTCAGCTGGAGCGAGAACAATACGAGGTAACGTATATTTGCAATGGACTGTCACACACACCTGAGTTTTGCAAAAATTATAAACTATACATATATTTAAATGTATTACAGATGCGTCGAATATAAAACAGAATAATTTATGAATATAAAAGTAACAATTTGAATTTTATATGGGCAGGTTAGTATAGGAAAGAAAAAAAAATACACGAAATTTAATTAATTTTAATATATACTTACCTGAAATATTTATTTTATTTATGATATAATTGATGACTATTGATTTATGAGTGGAAAGAAAATTAAACCAAAAAAATAAGCTTAACGATGTTAGCGGTGTTGCCAGTTGCGAGTAAATAAAATGACTGGATAAAAATAAACGAGCATGTGACGTATAAAGGGCATATTGGCGTAGAAAAATAGATGTTGACTGGAAGGCATGTGGGTAGGTAGAGGTAGGTAGGGTAGGTAGTTAAACGTGTGAGCCGGCAGGTGCGAGAAGAAATATTCCCGCGCTGCCTACATATGGTATCGGATTCCGGAGAAAGGAAAAATGGTTTACAAGATAAAATGCGGCACGTACAAGCCAATTTGTTATACCCGCGATAGATTATTATTATTGATAATAAAATGTTTCATCGCGAGAGACGTAGAAGAAAAAAAACAATTGTCGGAGACGAATAAAAGCCTAGTGTATAATATTATCAAATCATAATATATGAAGCAACACCCATATGCACACCACACACACACTCACATCATAAACACACATATTTCTCCCATTAATTATGCTCCTATTTGAAAGAAGTGGGTATAACGTCAAAACAGATGTACACTGATATACGAAGAGATAATACCCGTGTAATCAATGAGATGTAACAAGGCCATTGTGATTATTGCCCGTTAGAACTTCAGTCAGATGTTCGTTACGTAACCTTCTGATGATGAATGAATGAATGAACGAATAATGTAACAGGAAAAATGTATTTTTAGAGTTCTAGTTGTGCAAATATTTTGTATCGTCAAAACTTTGTACACATGTAGGTATGAAAATTGTCAATTATTGAGATTGAAGAAATGTATATACGATGGAAGTTTTCAAATTACAGTTATTATAAGATACTATATGTAAAGTTAAAACTATGTCAATATCCATCATTATGTCGTCGAGATGAATTCGCATGTTACTATATCAGTCAGCTGTTCAGTTGTCAGCTGTTCGTAGCGTTCGAAGATTCAATAATAAATTCACGCTTTATTAATCTTATCAGTGCTCATAAAGATAAAAGACTTCTAACCAATAAAGGTAACTATTTGTATCACGACGATTGGACATTATTTTAACATAAAGCCAATGCGATAAAACACGTGAAATCCGATAGCAAATTACATACATATGTGTGTACATGTAACTAAAAGTACAATTTTCCGATAAACGTGGTTCTATAGTTGCCGTTGAGGTTGAATGGGGGTTCGCGCGCGAATGTGTTCGATTGTGCGATGCGCGGGTATATACGAGTATACCGCGTTCGTTGTGGGGTGGGGGGAGGAGCGCGCCCGCGTTGCATTCACAAGCCTGGAATGTTCATTTGAATTTATAAATCGTTGCATGTACACGTATAAGCGCAGGCAATAAAACGGCCATACAAGTGTCGGAATAGCGCCGCTCTATTTGTTCAGGACAGCGCGTGCGGAAGTCCGCGAACACCAGGCATTTCCGTAGCGGCGGCGCTGGGCGTAGCACGGCGCTTTACAAACTATATACATTTCGCAATGACCGGTGTAACAAAGTGCATTGTAGGCACGTCGTAAAATTCTGCTTATTTAAAACATCATATAATATTAAGCAATTATTTTCCCAAAGGGGTAGTACGCAGAGGAGTGTAGTTTTCCTATTTTCCACTTAATATATCATGGAACAGGGAGTAAAGGGTAGTAAATTTATTTATTAACGAAATTTATGCAAATTTATTAACCGACTTTTATACAATAATTGTTAACTACATTTCATTTCAAAAGGGTGCAAAACATTCTTTTCAGAGCTTACGGAGTATTAAAATCTATATTTATGGAGCCTTGACAATATGCTTAACGTATAAGAATATCTACTATTTCCCACAAATAGAATAGCGCAAATAAAATAACAACCACTACACTACATTAATAATATCTATACCTTCGCTTCACTCAAAATTGTAGACACCTACTCTTAAATCATTTTGGAATGACAAAATTCGAATAAAGAATACATCCAAGCAAATACTGTTGAAATAATTCACTAAAATAGTTTTCCTGTATATCAGTTTTCACACCATTCTTTTATAAGTACAACACTAACTTTTAATCACATTGTTAGGAAAAATCTTTGTTGATAAAGAAATAATAATTTAACAAGGGGTATCAAACTAATTAATACCCCTAGTTAAATTATTATTTGTTTTTATTTCCTTTTAATTAAAACATTTATTTACAAATAGTCATATAATCAATAAAACAGTCGAAGAGCTATTCATTACTATACTATTCAAGTATCTATTAGTATCATGAATTTATATCATTCAAACTAAATTTGAATATAGAATTCGAATATTATAATATAGAAAATAAGGCCGTTATATTTCTGTAATAAATCTTTAACTGGCATACTCGTATTTACAGGGTTTTCGCTATAAACATTTCCAATAAGAATTTTACTTCATCTCATAACATTCAACCTGTATTGAGGAACAAAGTAACATCTGCTTGGTACGTAAATAAGAGACATGTAATCAACTCTATGTCTCAACATGACAAGATGTATATTGAAGGTGTTGTCAATAAAATAGTTATAAATTCTCAATGGTAGTTGTCATAGAAAAAACCATTCAAGATGACGTGATGATAATTTTTTTGTTACTGGCCTACAAGCTGCAATATATTGCTTTACTCGGTTCTCCCTGCCTACCCCGTGCTGGACTTAGCATTTCATTTTGAAACTGCTAATGATACATATATAAATAATAATAATTATTATCGACCCATTATAATTCCACTGTTGGAATATGGGTCTCCTCTCATATTGTGAGGGTTAAGGCCATAGTCTGCCACGCTAGCCAAAAGTGGGTTGGCAGACATCACACAACTTAGAATTTTTTTTGTTTATAAATTCTAAGGTGTATAGGTTTCCTCACGATTTTTTCTTTCACCGTTAGCAAATGATATTTAAATTTAAAACGCACTTTTGTAAAGAGGTGTGTGCCATAGATTTGAACCCAGGACCTCCGCAGCAAGGGGCTGAATTCTTAACCACTAGGGTATCACTTCTTTTTGGTTTTTGTTATGTACCTAAAATTTTGAAATGCTCAGCAACATGTCAACACCTGTCAGAATTGTGAAGAATTATTGAATTATGTAATAGGATTACTAAGGCCATAGGCTATTATTATATCATTTAAGTACTACAATACTTGGAACAGTGATACTTTATCTCCAGTACTCCCCTAGCGAACGTCCTCGCAGCAGATCAGTCGCTTATCGTACCAATTGTTATCTGAAACGAATTTATCTCAATTCGATCATCCGAAACGACTAAACCCGATACATCTGTGTCTAGAGTTACAGTTTTATCTAAACATTGCACGATTGCATTATTCACAGTAAATTTAATTTAGCACTTAAATAACAACATAATTTTTCAATATACTCTTTCATTATTATTAGGTCTCTTAGCGGGTAGGCAGAGAGTACCGAGTGCCAAATTTCTCTATCCTTACAGACCAGACATGCTTCTTCTGCGTCCATCACACTAATCTATACAAATAAATAAAATTACAGTGTCTGGTTTGAATATTAAAATAACCGCTTTTTACTAAATGCATATAATATATATATACACGGTACATATACCAAAATAACATTTTGTACACTTTTTGTCTGTCTGTTTTTCTGGATAATTTCTGGAACGGCTGGACCGATTTTGACGGGAATTCACTGACTGCTGATGTAATAAGAATTAGCTTAGGCTACTTTAATTTTAGACAAAGTTTTGACTCCCATGCGAACTAAGGCGCGGGCACAGGTAGTAGGAAATAAATATTGTAATACTTTTGTTACATAGGTATTTACTTTTTACATAAGTCATGCCATTCATAGGTTCAGTGGAAGTGCAACTTTGAGGAAGTTTAAATATATTATTAAATATTTTAGATATCGATATTACATATATGTATATAACGAAAACTTCACACATCTTGATATTATTGTCGGTTGGACTTCTGGGGATAATGAAAGTAGCAAAAAGAAGCAGCAACTTTGTCCTCCTTTTTACGAAGATTGCGCGGACGCAGGAGCGGCAACTTCGGCTACGTGCACAATGCTACAAAGTATTCGTCATATATATTACAAATACCTTAAATAGAATTTAATAAACCATTCATTATTTACGTTCCCATTGTCAATGTCAGCAACAAGACGGATTGTTGTAGATAAGTAGCACAGAGGAAAGATTTATACGAGCGTAGTCTTTGACATTAGAACTTAGAAAACGCTCAAACTGATTTTTCTATGATTTATGATCGAATTTAGATAGCTACTGGGCCACTAGTTTTAATAAAACTACGAAGTTACTACGTAACTGGCTTTTAATATCCGAATATATAGGTACTAAACAAATGACTGTACTGAATACACTTTGTAGGTAACTGATATAGATTTGTTACGTAACACGTTAAAACAACACGGTATTGATAATGTTGTCTCCACAACTCACCATTAATATTTACTTGTACGTCAAATATTATTGTTATATTACACCACCTCCGGCACAAGTCATGCACAGGGTGTCGAAATAAAATAAATCAAGTAATATTTACAAATATCTACATTACTTAAAGCCTATTGCACTAAATTTGCACCTGCATATCAACCGTCATTCTATGAAATGAGTACGCAAATACATGGTATCGATTGGCTGGCAACATAATTCAGCAGTGACCTGACCTAGGTCATCGTGCCAGTGTTGGCTGAAGTCCTTACAGCGAGCTGACCCAGTTTCCAATGACCCGACCCGTGCATAAAAGCTTGTCAGCACACTTTCCCCTTAATAACAAACATGCCCTGAAAATCCTGAAACGAACTCGCTTATTTGACGTCAGTTGGCTTTTTCACTTTTCTTTTATTTTTATGCCTGATTTTGCTCCATTTCCTTCTAGATTTTTCTTCTATTTGTAGTACTAGTGTTTATATGTTAATTGAGGCTTGTTATAATTATGATTATTTTTAAAAAGTATTTATGTTAGCATACATATATATTTACTTGTCGATATGTATGCAGTTTATTAGCCAACTGTTTACAATAACCCAGGCTGTTCCTGGTTTGCATCAGATGGCCGTGTCTGGAGATGTCCAAATCTCTTGTTTATTATTATTGTTAATGAAATTTTGAAGGGAAACATATTTTGTATAGATTATCTTTTTCTTAGAATACTTGCTTTCCCTATTAAATACCCAGTCGATTACTATTTAAATAATACCCGATTATATAATTAAATTCACAAAGCTGCCCCGTTCCTCGCACGCTACTTAAACCCACAGTTCACACAAGTGCAAATTGCTTGTTTAATTTAGTAGTGAACGTACTAAAATATACATCTCAATAGGTTTATGTGCTATGATGTATTCTGAGCGGACAGCTTTGTAAAGTTTCATCTGTACCTTATTGGAATCGAACATATGTATGTAAACTTCAAATGGAGTACTTTTAGCCCTGCAGGCGTTTTTAGCTCAAGGCCGCGGGTAGAGAGCTACGAGAAAAGCTAGATTTGAAAGGGAGGAGTAGCGTGACTATCCGGTGATATGTATATAAAAATAACTATGCTTGTAAAGCCATACATAATTTTATAGAGATAAAAAAAATTATGAAGGTAGTTGGTAGACTACAAATTGAAGTTATTTGTGTAATGCAGTAGTTGTACAGCAGGTGTTCGACTTTCATTATATAACTTCATAGCATACCATTCCTTTGTTCTAATATATTACTCATAGCACAAATTTAAGCAAGATCTGCTTTGTTTCCTGTAAGGTGTATGAGAGACAACAAGTTCTTGTCGCAAACATTATTAGAAACATTCGAGCATCACCGGGCAGCTCTTCTATTACGGTTCCACGGTTAACAGGCAAATTTTGCATACGGTTTCTCTACGGACATGATGTTTTTATTAACAATATTAAATCAGAAATACTGTACGTTCTTTATCAAACGAAAATGTAATATTACTATATCATCATGTCTGGTATGGTTACGGGGTAGGCAGCAAACACCGAGCTCCGAATACCTTTATCCTTATACACCTATGCTTCTTTAACATTCATCATTGTATTTGCATCCTTCATAATCAATGAATATTTGCTAACGGTGTAATTTAGCAACATTTTTAAAAGGGCTACATTAGCTGTCCAATGGACAGACACCATCCAACACCCAAGATCGAAAATAATAACGTTTGGAGGTGAAGTGTCCAATGAATAAGCACATTGGCTGTTCCGTCGCGACCAACGG
>DWFT01000523.1:0-11592 GCA_018246795.1 Microceris patrobas patrobas
AGCCTCTCACTCCGGAGGTCTGGGTTCAAATCCATGGCGCGCACCTCTTTACAAAAGTGCGTTTTAAATTTAAATATTACTTGCTAACGGTGAAGAAAAACATCCTGAGGAAACCTATATATATAAACCTATATCTTAGAAATTATAGAAAAAAATAATTCTAAGGTGTGTGAAGTCAGTCAACCCGCACTTGGCCAGCGTGGCAGACTATGGTCTTAACTCTAATAAGTTTTTTTTTATACAGAAAAATAAAGAGATATTTTTTAAGCTTTTGTACTGTGTTCACTGTGAGATATACACGGGAATACTAAAACCCATGGTATAACCTAACAGATATATTATTTTTTGCAACCCGGCAGCTTAGGGAAATTAATTATAGGATTAGTACATGATTAATATCTTGCTGTAGTCTTTCACATACTTTTATCTTTTCTCTTCCATTCTAAACGCATCGCTTACATTCTGTATTGTGGGAAAAGACTTAAAAATGAAACACAAAATCAAATATACATAATATAAAATCAGGTAAAAACTTTTAGACCGTAAATATGAACAGTCACGTTATAACCACTCCATGGCGCACTCCGTAAATGCACATTCGCGAATGTGGTACCGATTCCGCCGTAATCAATCTCAGCCGTCACGCCGTTCTCCCAATTGTCGTTCACGTATATCGCCGTAATAACATTGTCTCTCTCTTCGTAATATTTCGGAAAGGCAATATCCTCAGACCTCACGTAGGTAACAGGCATCTTCACGTGGTCACTATTGTGAATTAGTTTATCATTCTCAACACGCTCACCGTAGTGAAAATTCACAGCATATGTTTTTGTAAACACTAATACCATGACAGCAAAAATTGAGGTCGCTTTATGTAAATTTGCCGCCATTTTGTTTCTACAAGCACACCGGCACTTTTTAATCTGTCAATGTTAGGTTAGAATTATTATTAATTACATAGGTTTGGCAGATGTACAAAAAATGTCAGTTTATAACGCGACTTGTTTTATGAAAATGAATTTATCAGCGATCTCTGTGATAATGTTAAACGTACGATAAGATGTTTGTTGATATTATGTTGGCATTTTCGATTAAATGATATGAGACGCGTGGCATTAAAAATATAGGAGTAGGACGTGGCTGAATTAATATAGGAACCTAATACTGGATATATTCATGTCAATTTAATGAATTTACAACCACTTTTTGTGGCTTTTACTGCCTCGAAAGAAAACATTAATGGTACTTACATTGCCTTACTGTAAAGGATAAAGTTATTTTAGATTTTGAGATTAAATTTAATTTATTTTTAGACAATATACCATATTAAACAACTTCCTTTATTTAATCACGATTACGACTAGTAGCCTAAGGTATCTATACTCTGCCATTGAATTTGTTTTTATATAAGACGCAGCGTTACAATTTATTAAAACGATTCACCGAATTTGGACATTTATTTTTATCTAATACATAAATGTTTAGTTCTATTTTGCTAGATTTACAATTAGATGATAAAAATCGAGAACAGAATTGCATTTTTAGAGACAAAAACACGTGGAGGTATCGAGGTCAATATAATTTTAATAGCCTCTTTGTTAGACAATAAAACTTACCTCTTTTATTAGGACAACGAACAAAACAATCAACTAATCTATTGGAAACGTTTTAACAATTAATTTTCCATTACCATAGCGTATATAAATATAGTACCTACAACATGTGTCTAAGCAGAAATAAGAAATTATGGCATCTAAAATTATATTGTGTATTTTCGTCTTCACTCTAGCAACATTAGTAAAAGCCGATGGGAGTTTGAAAGTGGGACATTTCACAAAGGATTCGAAGCTTATTTATCATGGCAATTTTGACGCTATGGGAATATTTTTCATAAAAAGAACGGAGACTTTCGACATACGGTTAACCGATGGCGGAAAGATAAAGGCAATTGATATCCAAGACATGAGAGGAGATAGCAGCAGTTGGATCTTGGGTGGAGGTGTCGGTCATGACTTCGTGACTATTAAGCTTGAAAGCAAACGAGGCAGTGGCTACAATTTTGTTATAGATGTTTATGGTTATGATGACGAGGGTACGGGAAATAAAAAAAAGAAACCAGCAGAAAAGCCCGCAAAGGTAACTACGAAAGAACCCGCAGAAGAGCCCGCAAGAGAGCCTGCAAAAGAACCCGCAGAAGAGCCCGCAGGAGAGTTTGCAGAAGAACCCGCAGAAAATCCGGCAGGAGAGCCTGTAAAAGAACCTGCAGAAGAGCCTAAAGAAGAGCCCGCAGAAAAGCTCGAATCTGGGGTCACAGTAGAAGGCGAAAAAGACGAAGCTAAGGATCAAACAGAAGATAAGAAATAAGACGACAAACAATGTAATAGTATAGATGACTGGATAGAATAGAATACTGATAAAGGACGAAAGACTTCTTGCGAAGATGACTAAGAAATACAATAATCAAGTAAGTATGGATAAGATGATTTAAGTTTAATTTAAATTAATCGACTACAATGAATAATAATACTGGCATATTATATTATCTTATTTTTTATTTGTCTTTTTTATACTTCCTCCTCTTCGTCCAAACGACGAGTATTTCTGATGAAATAACATGAGTACCTCTTGAGTTTTAATAATTGCGCAAAATAATTTAAATGTAGTACAAAGTTTAACTAAAACAGTAAATGTTTTGAGAAGGTACTTGCATTATACTCATGTGCGCTATGGAACAATAGCGACTTATGTAATAAAGATTATGGTAATGTAACAGAAATAGAAATGAAAAAATGTACACACCTTACCGAACTTAATCGAAAACTTAGTCCATATTTTGTCTACCATAAGGCACATTGGTTCATATGCAGTTCTTGAAGCATTAAGGTTCGTTAAATAAAAAATAAGGTCCATGTAATAAATACATCCTTTAAATAAAAACTAAGGTCTATAAAATTGAACTTAGCACCATTTCAGTCAGTATATTCTCACACTACATTTTTTTGTCACGGCGCTCGAACATCTCACCATAAAAAAATTTAAATGTAAAAATATTTTATATTCAAGTGTACTGACGTTACATTTTAAATACATGTGTACATACAATAAATATGTTCTGTTCTCCGACCCGTCTATTTAAAAGGGCACTAAATGTGCTGATCGGTGTGATGACTGTTGCCCTAAATTTTTACAAATGCAATGTAGCAAATTATTAAGCTAAAATCGTTAGAAAACAAAAACGAATTCAAATACTTCGAATCTAAATCATTTTGGTAGATTTTTTAGAAATTGTTACATAAGATATTACATAAAAAAACTTCGTAAATTATACATAGCTCTTATCACAAAGGTGTAGAATTCACATTCAGTGAGTATTTGTACAAGTGAACAGAAATAAATGACCTTTGGCCGGCCATGTTGATATCGTTGATACGACGAATGTTTATTAAGTCTTTAAGAGTTGGTTTACATGGCTGCGTATTATAATCGGATTCTTCTCCTAAACTCATGTTTAATTTGCAGTTTAAGATGTAAGACGAAAAATCAAGTTCTGCAATTTTTCTGTACGTCTGGCCAAATATTTTCGTAAGGGATGTAATTCTTTGTATCACTTAATATTGTTTTAAGCAGTATTATATAAAATTAAAACAAAAAAATGCTAGTTACAAATATAACATTCGATCGGCTGCATTTTTGTTAAACTGTATAACATGAAGCATTGACTAATTATTTTTTAATTGATGTTTTATACCTTTTAATTAAAAATAAATTAAATAATATCTTGTGAAACCTTTATCTCTAAGTCCCAAATTGTCGGTCATTCATATATATAAATAAACAGATACACTGACATTGTCATTTACTACACAACAATCAAAAAATGAGGTCGAAAATTCTACTACTTAGTGCATTTGTTTTGTACCTGGCGACACAAGGTGATGGGAAAGGTAATTTAAACGTTGGCAACCCGTTCGGCTCCGAACTAATTTACCACAAAAAGCATGAGAAGAGTTGGTTACCGTTCATGACGAGAGATGAAGTGATAGAAGTCAATGCAATGAACAATCAATTGATCAGGGCCGTTAAAGTTCAAGACATTAAAGGCGATGGTATGAGCTACATCGTCGGTGGTGGGATCGGCCAAAAGTCTGTCAGTATCAAACTTGAAAGCAAGAGGAACCACGGATACAGTTTCCTGGTGGAAGTTTTTGCATTTTAAACCAGAGTAGTGACAATTCTCTGTGGTTTGTTGTGCATAAGATTATAATAAATTCGTTGTTTGAACTTGTGTATTGATTATTTTAAATGTAAGTACTCATGCCATAATGATCTAAGGTCTCCACGCTTAGGTAATTCATGTCGTATTGGCAATATCAATTATTCATTCACAAATATTAAATTTTTCCGTCGTCCGATACCACCGCCGTTAATGAATAATTTAGACATCCTTATATATAAACATCCTTATATAACATCCTTATATAGAAAAAATCCTTGTTTCTTTATTAATTAGAGTTTTTCTTATATAAATTGTTATATGCTTTCTTTGCGGTTCCAGCAATATTATATGACTATGTTCAATTAGTTTTTTTTTTCATTTACATTAAGTGTATCGTAGGATTAAACACATTAATTGAATTACAATTAAATAATTAACGTAAAACGTAATATCACGTGTGTAATCCGCGAAGGAATTAGCAGAGGCGTGTTTACACCCCAACGTAGTATAGTAGTTACAATTAAATAACTATACTCATTTAAAGTATAAAATGCCATACTCATTAATAAGGTAAAGAGTGGCGACAGCTATTGTTAATCAGCTCGATGTTCAGATTGTTCCAATGTCTCACTTACGTATAGATGAGTCCAGTAATGGACGAATACTGTTTGTTACTGCTCGCCACAGACTATAATTTGCCTAACCCTGACAGGACGAACGTAAACAATAAATGTTTTATTTCATTTGAAGTGTTTACTAAACGTATTGTGCAAGAGTTTATATTACTGCTCTTTGTCTCTATATAACCTTAAATATAACTTAAACTATGCCGTCTTATTTTTTAAATAGATTTAAAGTCTTATTTTAAAAAACAAATTTAAAAAAGAGATATATTCAGATGTTAATATGTATCATCATTACGATCATCGTCAGCCTCTAGATGTTCACTGCTGGACATAGGCCTCCCCTAATTGGCGCCACTCCTTCCGGTCCTGGGCCTTCCGAATCCAGCGGCTTCCCACTGTCTTCATCAGGTCAATATAATGATATGTTAATATAATGATTCCATATTAATAATAATGTGGTTTTATCTCTAAAAGGCTATTTATAACAACTAAACTACTTAACACTAACGCGTACTATGAAAACGTTTAAAAAAATTGCTATGCGATATGAATGAAAATTATTAAGTTGCCAGTCGGTATACGAGTACCTTAGGGAATATTCAAATTAATTTAGTAATAAGCGGATTAAGCGAACATGTAATTAACACTATACTAATTGCATGCAATCTTATCCAGTGTAAATCAACTTCTTATTTTATAGCATAGTATCTTATCACAAAAAACAAAATAAACTACTTTTTTAAAAATCTAATATATTAAAAAAGACACTAGCAACAACTAGCCAAAAGCACTGTGCTTAGAAGACTTAAGTAATTAGAAAGGAGGTTTGTAAATTCCACCCCTAAAGAGACTAAAATGGGGTTAAGAGATTGTACGATATTTCGTTAGTTGGTATTATATACATACATTATATACATACATTTGAAATTTTTCACTTAGGCCCTTGATTGGCAAATAAACATGTTGATCGATTTTTAAAGATTCTACCCCTAAAGGTGATGAATGTTTATACAATTCAGTTAGTAAAGTACACCATATCGATTACTTCGCGAATAAAGCCGCAGAAAAAACTAGTATCTCAATAATCATTTAAAAAGTGAATGTTATTTTACGGTAGGTATAACTAGTACTGGAAATGTAGGTTGGCATTGAAATAAATCTTAAAAAAGTCGGACGAGATTATAAAATTGTGTATATAAAAAAACTCGATGCCACAATTCATAGAAAAAACAAAATACAAATTAATACTATGTAAGCCGTCTTTAATGCTACCGGTAAACTACATTGCTAGCGAGTCAGTTGACCTCAGCACTACATCTCGTACCACGTATTTATTACTCATTCACAGTCCTGCACTCACTGGAACAAGAACAAAAATGTTGTTCAAACCTTTATTATTCTTGTGTGCACTTACGACAGTGTATTCGAGAACTGTGTCGGTCGGACAGGTATTCGACCAAACGGGTGTGGTGCGGAAAGTATACGAGAAAACAGTGGAGACATCAGGGATATTCCTCATCAAAAGAGAACAGGAGGTTTACTTCGAATATCCGACAGGAGATCAGAAGATAAAGGGGATCAGAATCATCGATTTGGAGAATGGACTGGCTGAACCCTCGATCACTAGGGGTGGCATTGGATTCAACTTCGTCAACATTAAACTGAAGAGCGAAAGGGGTTCTGGTTATAAATTCCTCATAGAGATTTACGCGTAGTTGTAAAATATACTTGTTTTTAAAAGCGATGTGAAAGTTTTTTGAGTGTTTATTACATGATGTTCCGTGAAAATGATCTTTTATTTCATTGACTGTGTGTGTTTTAATGCGTCATACGTTTCAACTGTTCTTGGCGTCGTAATATTATCTAAAATCAGTCGCGTAACGACAAACAATTGAAGTTTCTTGTACAAATAGAAGATTAAACATGGTCGCAGACTGTATGTAAGGTTTTCAAAGTTATTATTGTTTGAGGAAGAATGGATTGGGTGAAATTCGAAACCTTAACGACCTTTACTATATCTATGTGTGTATTTTGTTGCTCACTGACTCAGTAATACATTGGCATGTATGCACTTTTCTTGTTTTACGCGAGTGAGAAATCAAAATTACCCAATCATTCGAATTTTTGTCAACGTCTTTCTTATTGCTTTTAAGATATGTAATTACATAATATTTCATGCACACTTCCGAGGAGAAGAGATTGAAAATTAACAATGCAAATGTTTTAAAATTCGCGTTTATATTTTACAATAAGTTTCGCTCCTTTTCTTTTATATTTGTGAATGTGTTATTTAAAGAAAATGGAATTTAATTGAAGTTCAAATTAATTTGTTTTTACCTACACATATTTCATCGATTTTTTTAACAGATTTTTACCTTTTCCTATATCTGTTCATTAGCGTTAGAATACGACCTTTCTTGATTTAGAACGTTAAATATCAGCCTGATGCTCATAGTTTATATTTTAAGATCCAATGAATTGACCTCTACGTTTCTTTGATATTATCCTGTTATATTAAAAAAAAACATACAAATAATCCATGGATAATCTAAATCTAACATTTTACAAATAATAGGATTTTGTTTGCTATATATTTTCAATTTTATAACATAATCTGAACCTAACCCATCCTCATGCAGACGAGGCTACGATACTAAGATCTTAAAGATATAACAAATAGGTTGCTGAGGTGATTGGAATACTTTGTGTGTCTATAAATGCTGAGTCAACACGTGAGGTGTAAAACAACATGTTGCGACTGTCGTGATTCCACCAAGCTTGCTTTACTTTCTATCTTTACATTGACATTTACGTATAGCAATGACCTACACATTTAAAACTCAACCGGTTTCTGATCCACTCCACTATTCATCTAATAGATTTAGAAAAGTGCCTCTGATACATCACGTGACTTACATGCGTAGCTTTCACGCTTTCATGAGAACATTTTTGAAGACTTAAAACGCGTAGCCTTCATCACGATGACTCCAGTAACAGTTATAGCAAGTGTTAACAAACAAAAGGCAGAAACTACTTAAACCTTTAGAAACGGGCTATTCTTTTCTCTTCAGATCCTTTGCTAATAGGCAACGATGACTACTTACCATCAGGTGACATACTTGTCTGCCAGGAAAGATATAAAATAATGATAAATTATTGCAAGGCCTTTGTCTCACAGTCTTACATACTTATAGCAAGTGAGCAATACATAAGTTTTTTCCCTAAAAGGTTAATAAACATTATTTTTCCTTGAGTAAGACGCGTCAATTTATTTTTATCGTTTAGATATATAATAAAAGCGTTCGTAGCTGTGATATAGTATGTAGGATAATGTATGTAAATATAAATAATTATTCAAGTTATGCAATGCTGTAAACTATACTGATACCCCGTAATAGCCTAGTTACTTTACTTTACTTTTTAGCTGCTATTCTGCAGGTCTCATTGTGAGATTCAAACTTCAGCGCGCCAGTTTTTAATTATTTGTGTTATTAAGGAAAAAAAATTATATATGCAGTGAAGGAAATATTGTGATGAAACCTGTGCAGACTCTGTAATGTTTTCTTAGTCGTATGATATGTGTCAATCCTTATTTGGGCAGTCTAGTAGACACTGGCCTTGGTGTTGCTGATATTAAGAACAGATCGGTGTTCAACAGTGGAACGATAAAAGGATTGATTCAGATCATAGCGATGATTACCTAATTCTAAACAAAAATGTATTCCCATTTTTAGAGTTAACACAAAAATTAATAACAGCAAAGAGAAGTAATAACAGCTTGTCGGAAAACTTCTGGATATTTTTTGTAAATGTATTCTCAGCGTGCGATAAATTTCGCTCTAACTTTTTATCAATATCGATAATCCTGATAATAATGATATGCAAGAACTGATTAAAGACACGTCCAAAGCATAGAAACCATCACAAGAATTTTTCCACTAGCCACCTGTTTTCAACTGACTTATCTGCCCGCGGTATATCTCTAGCGGTTCAATAAATACAAGGCATTGATTATTTGTAAATGATATTATTTAATCATTATTTCAATAGTCTTCTGATTTAAATAAAAAATGGTCGAAATCGTCTGATTACATCCATTTAGATTATATCTATGTATATGATAAAAGATAAAGTACACACGAAATGACAAGACTTGGGTAGTAACAATTAAATTTATTAAAATGTAACATGCTTAATATTATTAATACAATCACTTCTTGCCATGGTTGTAAAAGAAGTGGTTCGTTTGAATCGCGTACACTCCCACCCAAAAGTTGTAACCCCTTAGCACATTCGGACTATCCAACTCAATGGTAACAAATTGCTCACCTATACCCCCCTTTTTAATATAAACCTCACCCCATTTGTCTTCTCGTAAATCGATAACCTTTATGGCGTTGATGACTTGGTTTCTGGAACAGTTCACGGTGAAGGTTTCCGAGCGGATCCATAGAGCTGGGTTCTCTTGGTGCACTTTTTCGTAAATCAATTGAGAATTTATGTCAGGATACCCGAGAAACAAGTCAAATGTTTTCACGTTCGTAATCAGGATTAATATTACAAATATTGATCTCATCAATGACATTTTCGACGTCCACCAACTGATAAGTTTATGAGAATAATGTTGTATAACAGATACACGGAATACGGTAGACTAAGTATTTGTACAAAATATTATTGCTGTTACGTGGAAAACGTAGTTTTTATGAATGGTCTTCACGATAATAAAATGTGAACTTATTACAGGGTGTCACCAGATTATGTCACTACAATGTAACGTTAATATTCACAGTGAGTCTACATGCAGATCTCTTCGTGTAAATTTTTGAAAGTTATTTTATACCACTGTATTTTTATAACATCACACCAATATATCCCCGAAGGGGTAGGCAAAGGAGCAAAGTATATTTCCACAATTTACCAATAGTTAGCCGTCCCACCATGGAACGAGTTCTTACCACTGTTGTGTTAACCACCACCGGGCACAGACTGCGAGTTACTACTGCGAATTTCAAATTAGAAAAATCTATTAATATTTTGTCAATCCATGAATCGTACTAAAGACCACCTGATCAGTAGCCATACTTGCAACCTCTCGGCTGACGAGGCAGTCAAGATATATCTAATCTGTAAGCAGCATTACATACATTTGCAAACTTGATACACAATACAGAAGTCGTTCTATCAATACGAGCCTAATGAATATTACACAATGAATCAGAGGTGGTGTAATCTAGCAAATTAGAGCCCACGCCATAAAAAGACTCTAAATGCAGATGTCTGCATTTAGAGTCTTTTTATGGCGTGGCGTATTATTTAACGTCTTGTATGTACAAGACGTTACATACATTACGATACTGAGAAGCGGAACATGATCTCATTTGATGGTCCTGTTGACGAATTCGTACACTATATAAGCGAATGACGCTTCTGGAACAATCATTTGCGTGTGAGTTTTTCGTTAGGTGTTTACTGCTTATATCGATAATATGTCAGTGAAAATATTCACGTGTTTTTTTGTCATTCTTCTGTCAGCGGTCGCAGAAGGCAACGATATTCGGTTGGGCATCGTGAGTCCTGCATCCAGAAAAATCTACAGCGAAATAAAGGAGGCAAACCCAGCGTTGTGGACACGGACAGACGACGTCATCATCAACGCACCTGGTAACGAGATCATATCTGCCGTTTTCGTCACTGATACTAGAGACGACAAGGACGGCGAAGCTTATATCGAAAATGGCGGGATTGGAAGCAACAGTGTGACAATTGGATTGAAAAGTCCGTCGATATTAAGGGGCTACAAGTTTCTTATAGAGGTTTACGCTAATGACTCCAATTTGAGGTACTTCAGCAAAGGCGGCTATGCCCAGTACAATGACGACAGTCAGTACGCCAGGAAGTTTTAATTGCGTGAAATTGTTATTTATTAGGTATATTGACACTGTTGTTAGATAACTCGATAAACGATATCTATGTTTTACGTATTACAATAAGTTGGATTACATTTTGATAATGTATTAGTGTTTTTTATCTGTGTTATGATGAAATAAAGTGTTTAAATATTACTTTGTTTTAGTTAATCGAGATATGAATATAATGTGTTTAATTTTTCACAACGATTAGCGAAAAAATTCACAATTTTTACTTGGTGTTTGATTGCATAAAGAATATTGATGAAAACTTTTAACTATCGTTTATAATTCAACTTGAAGAGGTAGGCAGAGGAGTGTAGTGCTCCCGCTTTTCATTAGTGATATTATTAATAAATGAAAATAAATATGTTGTATTACGATATGTGATATAATCTTTCACTATATCGATTCACCTTGAAACATAGCACAATAGTTTTCCGCGTGACGTCACTGTCACAAAGTTAGATGTAACATCGCTGTAACCAATTCACAAGTTCACACTTACGAGTTACACGAGCCGCGGGAACAAGAACATTGTTATGTAACATGAACAATCATATGGGTATCAAAGTATTTCTGACTTTACTGGCCTGTTGGTCTACTGGTTAGTGACCCTGACTGCGGAGATGGAGGTCGTGGATCAGTTGCTGGGTTACCATCACACAAACTGCATAGTTCGAGATCAGTTGGCCGTATATTAGTTGTGTCGATATGTACTGTTATCTATATCTATTCTATACTAATAATATAAAGCGCAAAAATTTGTTTGATTGTTTGAACGCGCTAATCTCAGGAAATATTGGTCCGATTTGAAAAATTCTTTCAGTGTTAGATAGCT
>DWFT01000524.1:0-11591 GCA_018246795.1 Microceris patrobas patrobas
AAGTGCCATTTTTAGAAGCGCCGGATATACCAGGCGCCGGATATACCAAAGTCCAGAAATTTAAAAAAAAGTGTAACATGTAGTTGCGGTGGTGGATTTTATTATTTAAAGCTGCTTAGATAACCAAAATATTTTTTTAATACATCACAACTTTTCAGAGGCTATTCAAATGTGGTAAAATAAATATAGACTTTTTCCTCAATATAATTATGTACAGCATGTCTCGTTATATTTTCCCAAGTGTTCTCAACATAATGAGCTCATAGATTAGAAATACATAGTGTACTATACGTTGAAGGAATATTACATTAGTGTCATAATGAATGACGTTTCCGGGAAATAAAGATAAAGAATACGTTATATACATATTCCTTTAAAACCAGCTCCGTGACTTACAACACGAATGATATATAATTACTTGTAAGTCTACTTTTAGAACATGATACAAATTTTAAAACGTCACGTGACGGGTTAAATGCAGTTATTAGTGTGTAAGTAAATAGCGGACATGTAGGTCATCTCTTAGATATCCTCAGGAATCCTTGGATCGATAGAGAAATAATACTAAATGTATCGATAATACTAATACTATCGATCTATCTATAAACTAACCGAAATAATCTATATACATATTTTAACTACAAACAGTAAACGTATAACATTGTATACATATTTTTCCTCCAGATTTTTTCTCATCTGCACATAAAATACATTGATAATGACATAATCTATGCACACAAATTCGCAGGTATCTGCTAGTTTTAAACACAATCAGAATTTGTTCTGCCCTACGGGCCGGTCTACTTCAAAGGACCCTGATGGAACAAGTCTAGGTTGAGTATTGCACTGGTCCCAGCACAAATCCGTACAGCGGCGAATACTTTGTTAAAATCTTAAATAAAGCTTAACAAGGTTATATCGACGGATTCTCTATAATTTGGTGTATTATGACATTTGCTACACAGCTGACAGTTCTAGGTAATAAAGGAAAATGTTATTACGAGACTTGCAGGAAATCTATCCGGATCTCGACTTGTTTTCGGAATAATTTAGAATTTTAAACAGCTAATGTTTTCAAATATTTGGCGACTTATCAAAGTAAACAATAATAGTCACAGGTCTGAAACCATGTTGTAACAAAGCTATAAGTTCTCTTAGAAATAGATTTATGTTTGTTATTAAATGTATGGCAGCCAATTATTTTGGAACATATCGATAGTTTATAATAATAATTAATAAACAAAGATATCCAGCAATAAATAATTTCTCAACACCAAATATGAGTCATTTGAAGACGTCAACAAGTAAATGTCCGATTTATAAATGAAAATGAAGCAATGTTAGTGTCAAGGAACGATAATAACATTTCTTTTTACAGTAAATATGATTGTACCCGTACGTGTAACACCTGTACTAATAAAATAAACACAGCAAGTTAAATGTAATTTAATACTGACAATTATATTGGGCCAGTTCATAAGAAAAACCAGATACCATAAAAATTTAATATCAGCAACATAAAGCTTGACATGGGAGTATATAAAAAGATCATACATACCTCCTAAGATACTATATGTAGCAATAATGTGACCCATGCTGTTGGCCGGCGCTGTAAACAGCAACCCGAGCGCACAAATGGTTGATCCGACAAAACAGACTTTTCTGTACGAGAACGTTTTTATCACAGGTCCCACGAAGAATCCGGAGAAGTTGACGACAGAATCCAAGGTACTGGCGATCACTGACGCGCCCGTCGTGTGGACCCCCAGGTCATCGAGGAGGTCTTTGAACAGCAAACCGAACGATGGCTCCAGGGAACGGGTTGAAAACTGTAACGTTTCATCATAATCTATTATCTCTGTACCCGGATTTTTTTTTGATATTACATACTGTAACTGAAGTAAGTATCAAGAAAAATGATTGACGTAAAAACCTACATTGCACATGACTATGCATTATTAGTAGTTAAGCAACGTTATAGTAAACATTGGATTGATTACAAGAAGTTAATGTCGACAAGTTTTCTACCGATCACGCGACGTGTGTGTAGTACCTACGTACCTACTTTACGGGTTAAATGAAAGCTACGTTAGTTTTATATTGAGCTGACTACACTTTATGTTTCATCTATTTTCGATTTAAGTCGTTTAACACGCAAACAATAATTATCATAAAAATATTGACCCTTGATAATAAGAAATTGACCTTTTTCAATTGCGCGTATCCCAGATTTAAACATGTCTAACGACCCTAAACGCAGATTTTTAAAGGACATTTCTCACTTGTGTTTTACGTGAGGACGTGCGTGTCCGACCTACACAACACCCACGAAACGCTTACTTGAACAAGGATAAAAAGAATTATCTCAGGCATGACTCAAGCTCTTGCATAAAGATCGAACAATCTATGAGATTTTATGTGTGAACAAATTGCATTGCATGACGTACAACTTACAATGCGAGGATCGATTAATCATTATATTACCGTTTATTTCATATTATCTTTACATTCCTCACGCTGGATTCGAATAATTGAGATCATGTGACCCAGTTCATTGTTTCATCTGACCGCCGCCGTTCAAACCATCGGTTATTATAAGCGATCGCGTGTTACATAAACGTTTGAAATCTTTACATTCGATAAATATAAAATTAAGCAACTTTAAGGAGGCCAATACAAGGAACTCAATGAAGTCCGACTACACTTTGTCTGTTGTAATTATCGATTACAGAACTCACAGAACTTGTTGCAGTTCAATGACCAGTTATCATAATTTAAATATCTATTACGTTTGTCTTCATATAATACAAACAGAATGTTGATGTAATATTCGTGTGTGCGCGTAGTTACGACGGGCGAATTAGAGTTAAGGAATAAGCGTTGTACGCCCGTCAATACTCCTAATTGTCCCCGCGACCAGAGCACGTGACTAATAATTACAAAAGCATAGTAAGGCTACTCGCTACGCGCCGAGACATAATGGGTTCGTGATAAAGTCCCTTCGTAGTTTGTATCGTACGCATAAAGTCGTAATCAAATATTTTCACTGCCACTTGATACAATAGCTTGGGGACAGTCTTTGTGTATTTTACTCGTGCAAAGTTGCAATCAAATCTTTTAGCGTGTACTCTTTCCTAACCTGTTTCAATACCGTTAAAAGCCCGACTATGAAAAAAAACTGGAATAATAAAACAAACAGCGTTAAAACTGGTGCCAATTACAGGCCCAACGAGCGGTCAGGAAGAACGGCATAGAGTTGATTGAAGTGTTTCGTTTAAAAATTTTAATATTTAAGATGCAATTTTTTTGATCAAATTTTGTTATTAATAAAAGTTATTGCCGTTATTAAAAAGTGGAGCGAAATCAGCATATTAATAATTACGATATTGTTATAACACTGAGAACTGATCTCAAAAGGGTATTGACGCATTTGAAAAACTACGGATATACAAAGAACTAGATATTCGGGTGCCTTATGAGCTGAATGACTAAAACCTCACCAATGGTTTCTCATTAGTATTTTTCGAACGTACGATTAAATGTAAACGTATTGGAATATATTAATAGCGGGTGATAAGAAATGGGTCATTTATGACAAGGTCTACAGAGTGGTATAAACCCGGATATACGTACAGTAAGGTGATGTGGCATATATATGATTATGTATCTACCGGCGTAATTCGTACTTTTACGTACTTTGTACGATTTTCGGGTTAGCTAGTTTCAGACCTGTACGAGGTCCTTCCTCATGAGCTCCCGCCGTTTGCAGCGAGGCAAGGTTTGCATAAATACTCATGAAACATTTAACAGTAAATTAATAAAAGTATATTTTATACAAATATATACCCAAATGGCTGGATAAAAAGGAAGGTGTTAAATATGTTGGTTCTAGCTTTTCCTTAGATTTACACTTGTTTTGATTTTCTGGAACTTATTGCTGAAGTTAGAAGTACCTACAGATTTTTTTATTGAAACGACGAGTCAAGAAGATTGATGTTCAAAGCAAACTCAAAACTACATGTCGCAATGATTCGTTAAAATTCTAAAAAATTCTACAACAACAGTATCATGTCACGACCTATAAAATGACCACAAATTAATGAACAAAACGACACGAATAATTAAATACAATTAAAGTTCTCAAAAAATACTTCCCAATGGTGTATGAAATATATATGTAGATGACTTTCCTCAAATTTAATAATTACTTCTATCACAAAAAATACTTCAATTAAACACGATATTTATCTGTATAATTTTATGACGCATACGTAATTTACAAAGTAACGTTTACCGATAGTTATCCATTTTATTTACCTAATTGGTAAATGTTTAATCACATTCGTACATATGAATTCTCTTTATCATTTCAATCCTTATTTATTTTGATACGTCGCTCTCGTGAATGTCGCTGTCGCTGGGAATTGCATCTGTTTGTACATTTTATTTGCACACAAAAGGCTGCCTACTGTTATCGACGAACGAACTTTGAACCGTACAATGGGGAGGTGTACTCGCGATGAAGTATCAACCTGACACACGCCACAGAAAATATTCATTGGTAATGATATTTATTTTGTATTTTTCTATTACTACTGATCATAAGTTCACTGTAGAATATGTTACAATACAACATAAACAGACATCTATGTTGTCTGGTCTCTTGATGGATACACAGAGAAAACCAAGTGTCAAACATAAAAAAAAAAAATACTTGGATCATATATCAGTCAAAGTACAACAATGATTTGAATTAGCTCCCAACCAGTTTACTTTATGTGGAACAGAATAATTTTAAATTAAGAATATAATAAGAACATTACAATTTAGTGTTAAATGATATTGGATATTTTCATGCAAGTGGCACGTGATGAGCACGATACGGCCGCCGCGACGTTGTATCGCGTTACACATGACAGACTGCAAAATCACCGCATGTAATAATATAGTAATGGGGATAAAATCTGAATGTACTTGAAATATTTTTCGATAATAGCAATCGGCGCGTGTCCTACACATATTATATACACATGAAGAAGTATTCTTTGTTCCATTGGTGGCTGCACGCAAAACTAATTGATCCATTTCAAAGAAATTCGATGTGATTCAGCTTATCATCGGAGGCTACGTCTAGGATATTTATTACATTTCAGATCCAGCTATAGCAATTCATTAAAACAGACATCTAATATTAAAAGTATTGTTTAAGTTTTACGAAATTAAAAATTAATTCCATATACAAAAAAATGGTGACGAGTTACGGAATAAAACTAAACGTTCAATTTCTGAGAACTTTGTGGAATATTGATAGTACTAGGTAACCTAATTTTAAAAACTATTATGCAATAACATAGACAAAATTTTGCTTAGCATTCAATCTAGGTAACAATTATTACGTTGATTAACCGGCTGTTATTTTTCGTTCGCCGAAAATTGTTGGAAAATTTAAAATAATATATTCGTTATAAATGATGTTGATTTTATTTTAAATTAGAAATTTATGAATGAATAATATAACAGCCCATTCACGGTATATTAAAACAAAAAAATGTTAAGGCCAAATAATATATCGCGGCAAAAACTAATATGTATTTAATAACGATCATTTATTCTTCTATTCTACGTACAAAAGAGTTTTATACGTAACATCACGCCTGTAATATCCGAAGAGGTACAGTGGAGTGTAGTATACTCCCACGTTTCACCAGTTACGTTTAAGTCCCATGGAATATGCGGTGTAAATAATGAGTTTCATAATAAACAGAATAAATCATAAAATACCTACAGAAAAAAAGGTTTCACTTACATTGACTAAACTTACTCCTAAGCAGACCATCCATGCCCAGCCACCGTCCGGTGCGACCTTCCTGGTCGCCGGCGGCTTTTGCGCCAGACCTTTGCTCTTCTCTGCCGTCATTTTCAGCCTATGTCACCTGCGTGTCTGTAAACAAACGATGATATATTTAATGCAATTAAGATATTTCATATATTTTGAAAAATAACAATGGATGCAAACGTATTTTGGAGCCAGAAAGGATCACGTCAAAATTTCACTATATTCAAATATGACAATTTCTATTGATATTCTTTGCCAAAACGTTGCGCACCTACAGTAACACCGGTAACTAATAAAAGAGCGCTCGACAAACGCCGCTCCCGACTACATCTTAAATATAAACCTCAAATGATATTAATTTCATCGATGTATCTAATGGGCACATCACAGATTTGCCACAACACGTCCAGCATTGCTGGACAAGTTTATCAGCACTTGTGATACGAGGCGTGTTTTGATTTGATTATCGACGCAAGCGCGTACGCTTTGAGTAGGTTCAAGCCGCTATATTTATAAGTATTTGGGTGTGTACGAAGGAGATGGAATCACGCAAGAAGCACGTGTTCCATTGGACAGAGCGGAGACCACGTGCGTGCCGCGGTACATCATCTCGCGAGGTCGATCGGCGATCCGAAATGAAAAAAAACATAACCTGCCACCGATATGTGCTATTCACTTTTGCATTCAGCTGTGAGATCAATGACACGCGGCGCGTCACCGAGGACGAATGTAAATCAAAAATTGAACATTTTGAATACGTAATTTGATAAGTTAAATTAACGCATTTGGCCTTTTAAAGTAGACAACAGTACTTATTACAAATCGTCTTCGTATTTCATAACAAGTGAAATAATATAACGAGAGCAAAATAAAAATATAATTGGTTTTAGAAAAGATTATCAATTATATTTAATATATTGTTGTTCTCATTCCTTTTATCATAACTTTAACATAAGATTTTTTATCGCTTATATTAATCGCATGTAAAATCCAAACACGTAATAAGTACATTCCATGAATTCAAAACGGCAAAAAATCCATTAGATGCTATTAATTCATCTATATACTTCACGTAAATTGTCAGGTGTAGGGGGTATCTGAGATACCAAGTTACCTACATAATTATAATCTATTATTTATGATATATCAAGATAATCTATACATATTTTTATAAATTATAGCAATAATTAATCCACTGATCAGTATATCGACGTGCACCTTACCTAAATTGATAATTAGTTATATTATTACATCTAAGACGTCACTACTTAGCATATAATGATAACAAACACAATTAGACATCTGCGGTCACACTTAACAGCTGCTCATCGGATCACATTCAAGAAACCTTGTAGGAAACTATTTGTAATAAAAATATATTAATTAACAAAAACCTAGTGGATTTTATCAAACTAACATTAAAAGTAATAAACAAAATTAAAGGAAATAATTTTATTAGAAATTAACAACGTAAATGAATAGTTTTCAAATGAAACGCGGTCGCACATACGTTCTTAAAATAGAGCACACAAATTGGCAGTATAACTGCTAGCATTTTTAAAATAATCGTCATATGACCCTAAATTTATATAAACCGTCTGCATATCTACATTATACCACATACATTCCAATGATAATGGATAGTTTTTAAATACATGGTTATACTTTTAAAGAACTTCTATCATTGCATTCCAGTCGTCCATTCGATACACTAATTTTTATATTGTATTATGTAAAGCGTAAACACGAACTGCCTCGTACATGTTTTGCACAAAACGAATGTACCTATACAAATTATCTCTTTAATTATACACACAACTGACTACTGACGAGTTCATTATTTAAAGTCGTCACAATCGCATCGAACCAACTGTGATATTTAAAGACCTGCGTGTATAGGAAATCCTTTAATAATTAGGCATATCTCATGAACTTCATTGTTATAAGTTGCTGATAACAGATTCTAATAAGCGTAGAAGAAAAAGAAACAAGTCCAGTGCAACAGTCTGTTCAAAATACACTTATAAACAAAAGTAATGTATATAAAATTAAAAATCGTAATATTTATTTATTCTTTTGTAGCACCTTATGCTAAGGGATACAATATTTACTTATAATAATAATAATAATTTAATTTAAAACATAATAAAGCTATTGTGCGAGTCCCAATTTTGCGATTGAGTTTGCGTCTTCAAATTGATATTCTACAAGAATTCCTCAAATCGATATCCTCAACATTATTACAAGGACTGATGAAATGCTTTTGGAATATATATTGTAATGACCTATTCACGAACATTTCGGCCAAGACACTAGGAAACAAAAGAAAAACAAACAGCATTGACCAGTGGGGTGGTAATGAATTCTTGATAGACACAGTTATTCGCTTCTAATACCTACTTCGTACAAGGTGATTATTATCATGCAATGCTGAGGCCTGAGCTGTTTAATTAAACCACCATTCACAGTGTACTTGTAGAAGTGATACAGAAGTAGGTCAATAGGATACTTAACAGAGTCAGAACGAGGAATTAAATACATTTTGTTTTCCCGTTCAGGTGACTTCGACACTTTAAAAATGTTACATGTTGCACAAAATCACGTGAGTAACGGTTGGTTCTAGATAGTTATCGGGTGTAATACATTTGAAAGACATCATAAATATAACAAGCGGATGAAAATATAGGCTTGTGGACAAATATCGCAAAAATCTAACGTCTTTTTAAATGTCTAGTAATTAATCCAGTGTTTGGTGCGGTTATGGAATGTAAAATAATCATTACATTTGCATTACACATCAGAAAAATCGCTGTAAAATGCGCTGACATACAAAGTGCATTAAAAACACCGATCTTATGAATGGTACTTATCACAACTTATTACAAAATATGTATTAAATTAGGTTATATTCTACTTTTTTTTTTAAAGTCGACTTTGATCTGACATATCTTTGTGAAGTATTGGCGATCATCACCGAAAACCTACATTTTTATGTTGCAAATGAACATAGCATCGTTTATTCTACACTCTTATTTCCATAAAGTTATCTTTATTTATGGAAACAGTGACTCTAGACAATCGACCCTAAACCTGGCAAATGCATTTGGAATTCACAGCTCGTTTTATGTTATGTTGATAAAAATTAAAAATATGAACTATTAATCTTAAGAATATATTACAATTTATTATTGTTGAAATAAGGCCTAACATCACGAAAAATGATTACATACTAAATAAATTCCTATTGAGAATCATGTTAATTAAAATTATATTCGTTAAGGTCGTCATAGCCGATAAAAGAGAAAAAATTAAGTTTTTTATTTGATGACTCTCAGCTATTGTTTTCAATTAAAAGTGTTTCTTTTTAGATATAATTAACTAATAGAATTAGATAACAATAAAAAAGGATATTAAATAATTTTAGTATAGTATTACTATTACACATTTTGTTTTATTCGATTTCGGTGAATTTAAAAGAAATTAACATTTTAGAAAAATACCTACATTTTATTATTGTACCACTACTGTTTTAAATACATATATTGTGTGTAATTTTTAAAGTATCTTGTATATTATACACGATGATAATAACTCCTCCTTTGGAATCAGTGCACCATGATGAGTTGATTTCGACAATTCTGTTGACGCATATACCTCGGTACGGGTATAGGTAATACGAGACGAGAATTTAAGCTTTTAGAAAATAAAGAACACGTCAAAAAAAGTTAAATAAACGACAATATAAAGAAATAATGCATGTAAAACGAAATCACCTTAAACTGTTCTGCGTCGAATGTTTTAAATTATTGTAGTGGTACATTTTAATACCGTAAGAAAAATGGTAATTCTGATTATTACGTTTTAACAATGCCAGAAACATTAATTATAATTTTACTCCGGAGTTACTTTTTAATTCAGATTATTTGAGTAAGCCGCCATTTTTAAATTCCTTTTACATAGTTTACGAAATATTAAGGTGCGTCGCACTTACATTGTGGATGCATTGCCACAACTGTGCTTATCTATACAAATAATGTCTACCTATACAAACGTCTAAGGCTATATCTGAAGGCTTAACTTTTTTATCAAACTTTGTAATAACTGTTCGTTTATTATCTAGTGAACCAAATTTTGCTCACTTTCTTTTTGTCCGTCTGTCTGTATATCTTTTTAAATTTATATATAGAAAGAATATCCAAATGCACAAATCTTAACCTGTATATTATATGTCGGCAAACCTTATGGTAATCATAAAAAAATCAAAAGTTAGTACATAAAAGTTATTATTACAGGCAGAAGCTGGATGCGACAAGCCGAGGACAGGGCGTGATGGCGCTCATGAGGGGGAGGCCTATGTCCAGCAGTGGACTGAGATAGGCTAATGTTATCGTTGTGGTATTTTTCTAGTTTGTCCGTAGCAATATTCATTACTCAATGCAGTTGTATTAAAATGGTAGTATACTGTTTATTACATAGACACAAAAAAACATTTTATAAAAATCGATCTTCACGGGAATCCAAACATGTATCTGTTTTTTTCTAATTATCAATCACTGATACTTAAATTTTAAATAGAAATTTAAAGCCGCAGTTTGAGTGTTACGAAGTGATATAAATCATTTTGAGGATAAACATTACAAAATTTTAATTTACGCTAACCCTAATAACGCATATTCAATATCATACAATTCGAAGATCTTCGATAACGAAAATGTTTATAAATCGAATTACACTTTTGTAAAACGTACTGAATTGTGGTCAGATTTACAGTTATTAGTTTAGATTATAATACAGACTACCGACGCTGTGCAATTTTAATAACTTTAGAATGCAGATGGAGAAAAAAGTATTTGTGTTAATTTGACATGTGAAGACAGCACTGCATCCGCAGCCAATCTAGGACTGCCTAGTTTCTCGCACTTTCTCTGCTACAATGACACGCTGCACAAAGCAAACAACGGAGTTTTTTAAAGTCTATGACGAATGTAGGCTAACATTTTATTATAATTAAATTCACTATTATCGCAGTTTGACACGTCCGCCGTGTAGATTGTGCATAAGTAAAATAATGCGTTAATTTGTATAACACCAAAACATACATATTTCTTCTTCATGTTAACTTCAGACAGCCTATGTGGATGTTGTTTTTCTGTGAATTATTACATCACTTTTGTTTGAGACAATAATTTGCAATGTTTTTTTAGGTGTGATCTTCAATGCCATGAGTCTTAATATGGTATTTATAAATTAATATGCATTTAGTATCCACAAAAATTAAACATTCTTTAAAAAGAAAAACTGGTGCAATTTGTTATAAATTTAAAAATCTAGTCAAAAGAAATTCATTTTCGGTTTAATATTACAATCTCTATGTGTATGCAAAAGTGACTGCACCTCTATTCATTAAATATGAACCAAATGGTTCCACAAGTAGTTAGCTACCAATGGGTTGTATCATGCCTTTAAATTTTCTCCCAGTAAAGAAACTTGTGTTAATATAATGAATATATTCAATTATTAACAAATATACATTTTTACAAACCTGAATAATCTAGAAAATTGTGAATCAACCAATATGAAAAAAATGATACAGTAATACACAAAAAAAATAATCGACCAGCTCAGTGAGTGATAATTAGGTACAATAAAGAGTGTTGACATCACAGTTGTTAGGTACTTCCTCCACTGCTGCGATTACGTCACATACAATGGTTATAGTGTGTTTGCAGATCATGAACAAACTCATTTAGCTTAA
>DWFT01000525.1:0-11591 GCA_018246795.1 Microceris patrobas patrobas
GTCCATGGGCGACGGCAGTCACTTACCATCAGGTGACCCGTTTGCTCGTTTGCCCCCTATTCAATAAAAAAAAAATAGGTTGACCACCTATTCCATGGGACTTGAATGGAACTGGTGAAACATCTGCCTACCCCATCAGGGATTATGGGCGTGGTATTACTTCTTTTATGTTACTTGTAATATGTTGACTCTAAATTTTAAGTTGATTACATTCTGAGGTAATTTATCTTGTTGCCATAGCACAATCCTTGCCTAGTTTGGCCTACAAAAAAGCTGTGTGTGAAAGTATCCCAAGATATTATTTTATGACGATATCTTGACCCGTGGATAATGTAGAAGTTACTTTATTCAGAGTAAATATTGCAGATGAACTCCAAGTGTGAACTGGGATTGAAATAGTATATACGGAAATTACGCTAATACTCTTTACGACTGACTCAGATTTATCTGCAAATGTCTTAAGAAAAACTGGCAAAACCGATCATAAAATCTGTCAAAACTACGACCGTTGAGATAAAGGCGGGAACGATGGGTGTATTAAAATATGGATTCTCCGTCTTGTCTTCGACTGTCCGTTCATGTCAAGGTTCCGATAGGTTAAATGCTCGAGCCTCACAGTTAACACGCCGTTATGTACGTACTCAGGCCAATGTGGCAACACTCGTGAATTTCGGCTCTCGACTTGAATGGATTAGAAATTGGCCCACTTAATGTGTAGCAGAATCATTGTTGGTTCTGATATTGGGTAACTTCTCACATCAAGGTTCCCTGTTGCCAATGACAACGCTCAACAGATTTTTAATCTAAAGACATAAAGTTCTAGACCTTTCGTTGAGCGTAGTATTGTTTTGTTGGCATTTGTTCTGACATACAAAAAAATTGTAGCTTACTTGACAGACATTGAGGCGGCCTAAAGCGATCTTTCGTCGATTCAACGTGCCAAGCAAATAGTTTCTTATCGTTCATTTTATTCTAGCTGGAATGGTTCTTGTTTGAAAAATCTCCTTTGTAGCAGAATCATTGTTGTTTTTGTGATTGTGAAACTGCGCACATCAAGGTTCTTCAGCCGCCTAGCTGTTCTTTGTTTAACGAATTAAGGAAAGAGTAGAAACTAGCATTGAGAGGAAAATATGCGGTTTAACAGAAACGCCGTTTTCCCATTGAACATTTTTAAGAAAATTATAAAAGTACTCGCACGTTTATTTTATTGGTTACATGAAAAGTAAAAGACTAGAAAATTTTTTGAAACTTTTCTTAACACTTCAATTACTTCGAAGTGTTTTGAAAGAGCAATATAAATTCATGTTATTTATCGTATTTTGCCTCGTGAACTTTAACAAAATAACGTGAATAAATGATTTGAAACATAAAAGAAAAATTACATGAGTACAGAATAATTACAGTTCTCAGACGTGCAGATTTTAAACCATCGATCTATGCTAATATTTTCCGAGTTAACATAATTATTTTTACTGCCTAGACTAGATAAAGTGTTTTGTTTTGTGTGTCTTGCTTTTGGTTTAAATTAATAGTCAAGCGTGCACGGACTCAAGGTCAATAGGTAACTGTTTATCTCTGAGTGAATTCAATTAGTCTTGGTGATTTCTGTTTTTGTCCAAGCGATACGTGAATTTGCCAGCTTCGTTGTTTCAATTATTATTGGACACTTGGGTATATAAATCACTTGGCATGTCATTTATTTTTCCATTCGACTGTTTTGACGGACACCGAGCGGTAGGACGTGCATTTAAGAGCAAATAACAAATGGTTAAACACTGACTGAAAGTTAATTATTCTATCTATGAACCAGACGCAATTCGAATTGCTTTTAATTACGTTTAATAAGACCATGATAGATCACTTTTTGAATTACATTACAACTTTAGTCATGAAGGCGTACGAAAAAGTGTTTTATGGGCTTTCTTTACATCGCTCGCTCGATGCGTGAGCGGCTAGTTAATAATTTCGCCCTGTCTGCTCAGTAGTCCTTGTGTGCAAAAACAAAGCACTTTCATCCTTCGCGTGCTTAGCGTGTACAGTTCTGTTCTATATTAATTTCTTTAATGGGTTCTCGGCGAACAGGCGCCGTGTTTGTATTACGTTCTTTTTTCCAATTTATTTTTAATCCATTTCCCCCTTGTCTGAAGAGCATTGAATTACCAACTCATAAAATCGGGTTCACCTGACCATTAAATTTTACTCGCTTTAATTAACACACGCCAGTTTGACGAACTTAGTATGAAATTAATAGCTGCCTACAAGTATATAGTTTGGTGTTAAATCTTCTTCTGATACTTAAATAACAATTTTGAACCCGATTTTTAGTTATCGAATATTGGGCCACTATATCTATACTTATAAAAAAAAATCTAAGGTGTGTGAAGTCTGTCAACCCGCACTTGGCCAGCGTGGCAGATCTATGGCCAAAGTCCTCTTAATATGAGAGGAGACCCGAATTCCAACAGTGTAATTGTAATGGGTTGAAAAAAAAAATGTTTCTTATACCGTGGTTATAATAAATATTTTCTGTTTTTCTTTTTTTGGTGCTTATATCAAGTCCCCAAACTAAGTTTCTGACTTTTTTCTTTCTTTAAAATGTGCCTTATTTTTTATACTAGTGGACTATAAATCGTAACATTAATCAAATTTTCAACTCTATCGTTCTATTAACTGTAGCGAAACAAATTGCAGGGTAATTGGCAGAGCAACGACACTTTGAGCATTATTTAATTTAAATGCAAAAATACATGCGCTCTCCGGTCCAAATGTATTGCAAAATATTCACACCGTGTAGGTTATTGTATTTGCAAATTGCTTTACCTTAATACTTATATAATGTTTAAACTGTGAGAATCTTCGCATCTGCGTTCCAATTGTCGCAATTATTGTTTATATGACCTCGATTTGACGATGGTTTTGTATGTGGAGTAATGTTATCGGATGAATTCGAATTATAGCAGTGTTTTTTAACTGATAACTACCACCGGTAGCGATGCCAAACTATTTAAATAAAGAAATTATGAAACAATTTCGCTTTATTAGCAGAATCTGTGGCAACCTTTTCTAGGATCATGCCTTTTCATTTAAAAGCAGCTTATTCTACAATATTATAATTCAAAACTTTTTATTCAATTACACGGTACATACATCCGCTTAAGTTGAATAATGTTGTTAGATTGGAATTTAAATTAATCGGAATTTATTGATCATTATTCTTTTTTTCGCGTTACAAACGTGATTATGTTAATGAGAGCATAAACTTTACAAGATTTTGACACTTGAAGCAGTTTTACTTTAACTCCCGCCCCTACCGTTTACTAACGTAGAATATATCAAAGCAGTGCGTGTGAAAGAAATGATTAAATTCCCGATTTAAGCAGTTCAAACACTGATACGTGATCTGTAACTTGAGATAAAAATATCTGCGTACACTTTAGTGATAGAGCTCGACATATATACAGTAAATCCAGTAAACAATGCCGCATAAGACATATTTTATGGATCTGAACGAATGCTTTCTTTGACAAAAGAAAGCAATAATGATTTTTTTATAGATAACCTAAATATTATTGAGTAAAACATTGATGTTTACAGGCACTATGAGCCTCTCATGTTCAGAACAATAACAATGTACATATATATAATAAAGCTTGAGTACGTACTGGTAGTTCATGTCGAAATGTTTTAAGATTACGGTGTAGGTATACGTTTTCATTAAAACGATATTTCATCATCACCTAGGGGCGACTGGAAGACAGTGCCGCTAGTGCCCTAACTAATCCTTAGTGTTGTCGCCAATGATTTTAAGTATACGATAACCCAAGTTAGGAACAATCGTTATCGCCACAAGGTTTCCACACATTCCTTTGCCGAAAAAGCCCCTGAGGCTATTCAAAAGACCGTGTTGAAAATAATAAACTAACCTTTTTCTCTTAAGTTTTAAACTATGAGCGTTAAGTGTACCTGCGTTAGTGCACGTGGGTTAATAAAAAATAAGTAAAATATAGGTTCACACGATAATTCTTTGTAAGAAAATCATTCTAATATAGAGCCCCGACGACGACACGTGGCTGCGAGGGTACCGATTCTAACCAGCGTGACCTAGCTCTATCAAATGGTATTGGTGAATAGTGCAGTGTCTAATACTATTTTAAAGGGAATTACATAAATAACTGAAATTACAAATAATACTGTACATGATCCAGTAAGTCTTCGCAGCTGTAAGGGCATAGAAAATAATCTATTTTTAATGCTCGAGCACTGCTCTACATAATCTATTGTATTGTTTAAAAAAATGTAGTTCCTTTTCTTAAACTCACGTAGAAATTACTTGTATGAGAAGTCTCAAATGAAAAATTGTACATTCGTATAACGATATTATTCGCTGTTTAATTAACATTGTTCAGATCGTAATCATCACATTAACGTTAAATCGCGTTGCGAACGTGTCGGCTGTGGGCACGATATTATTTTTGCACGGAGCTTATTTATAAAAATATTCCAAACAGCCGTCACGTTTCATTCCGATACTTTTACGTTTAACCAGAACGCAATAACAAATTCCGTCGTAATCGAATTCACCCGAGGCTTTTAACGGGGGGGGTGACGAATAAGTGTTATTTAACTCGCTCACCCTCAAGGGGTTGTGGCCATTAGATTAACTCGTTTGCTCGTTACTGTTTAATTTTCTCGAGTAATTTTTGATATCGCACCAGCGTTATTTCGCTTCACCGCAGCCAGTAAACTTAACAATCCTTGTTTAAAATTGGCGGTAGCGCAGTACGTACAATTTGCGAAAGAGTGCTCGAATGCACTTATGAGTGCGTATTCTGAAATGGAAGCTGTACAATCTGTATAAGGGTGAAAATCGCTTAGGTCGTGTTCAGTAAACATTGGTGACATGTTGTGAAGTACCATTATTCGGAGGCAAAAATTTGGCGAAGTGCATTGTTTCTGAGAACAAGAGTGGGTCAGATGTTGATTGTGCCATTGTATGGTCGGAGTTACGCTGATGTGTCCATTGGACAAGCACGGGCCAAAGAGGACGGGAGTGGTCGATGCTCTACACAAGAGTTAATAAAAATATTGTCATCTGATTGAACTGCTTTTTGTATAATTAGCATTGATTAGCATTAAACTTTTTGAATATGAAACCATCCAATGATACTGAAATGTATCAAGTGATACTAACTATGGCTCTGTGCTCCTTCTGAGAAATAATATGATTCATACAATAATATTGACACAGGAGCATCTAGTGTTACGCATACATAAAACCGACAAGTACACCCTAGCGCTCGCTAGTATTCCACGTTTCGCATTAATGCATAGCATCAGTTTATTCTAGACCAAAGCGTAGGGTGAAACCTACGTCTGATCCAGCGTTCGTTTCTAATGCGTGCCTATCTCGCTGCAGGTGTCAGAATGTCTCGCACCAAAGACAAGCATGAGGGCGCTAGCGGGCGCACGTACCACATTATGTCGGAGTCGGAGCGGGCATCGGGCAGGCGTGGTGGCTGGACAACGCTTGAGGTATGAATCTTACATAAGATGTAGGTACATATTCTCTCTTCTTAATCGTTCCTCTATTGCTGACGATTGTGACTCTTTGCTCACGGAATTGTCAGACTCATATTAGGAACATAGTACTCCTCTCAATTGTTAATCAAAATAAATTAATTTAATGTTCAATCTAATCAAAATATTTGTAATTACAAGTGTAAATGATTACAAAATGTATTTATTGTGTGCCGTATGTCATCTAATATGGTGTACAAATATTGTGATAATAATATAATTAATTGTTAATATGTGTTTTTGCGTAATCAATAGTACCGGTTTAATATGAACCGAAGTTTTTTCCTTATGTACATTTAGCAAGGACCCTACAATTGCCTTATGATGTGCTGTTTTAATAGTAAACATCTACCGGGAAATATTTTTATTTGTCAAAAAAAAGTATGCTGTATAGTCTAGTTCATAATGTGTACCTACCGTCCGCAACTATTCCAAGGTACTATATAATAGTACTTTCATTTTTTTTTGTGTCAATATGGATATTTAAATGAGTTGGTGAATCATAATGTCGACGTTTCGATAACGTTACGAACATGTCATGTTTTGTCATAATTGTATCGTTACGGCAAGTGAAAATACTTCACCTGGTGACCATATTATGCGTCTCGATTGACAATCTCGAAATTTGCGCGTTCATCCAGCGCTCAGTTCTAATAAACGGCCTCTCTATGTAGATGTCAAACGAAGTCCAATTCGAATATTGTAATATTTTAATTATGTTTTCTGACCACTTATTGTCTGCGTTTTGCACACGCATTTTCTTCACTTTTTATGTAATGTCTGCATGTAACTTTCGCTTGGTGGCGTGCTTTTATAATTCTACACAGCTCGATTATTGATACGATGATATGCTGTTATGCATATGACGAATTTTTTGTACTGTGACGAGAATATCGCGTATTGGTCTTGTGTATGATGTACGTACAAGTGGGCATATAATACATATTAAAATGTATTATATCTGGCTAAATTGCAGACATTATTACACTGCCGCCTTCATAAGTAGTTATTTAACCAAAATTAGAGAAGTCCAATTACAAGATCTATTGAAGATGGATGTAGAGATATTGATGTGTAAATAATATTATAGTGATTGCATCTTTTACTTAAAATTATTCGGCTATTCCTTCTTTCAGTTGATTATTATAAACGTTACGGACTATAACTGCATGATCAAAATTTGTCGTGTTATCTCCCCTCTCCTCAAAGAAACACCATTATAAATTCGAAGACGTATTTTCGCATGGTCGTTTTCATTAAAGCAACACTGCTAAGTGGCTAATAGCTTTAACGGTTTTGTATGGTATTAAGCAAATATTGGCAGAAGTAAATAAACCAAGATTAATTATTATGCGTTAGGTGAAAATATGTACGTTTCTTAGGAATAGTTAAAATAGTTAGGAATGAATTCGTCTTGTTTTCATCGTTTCATAAATGTGAGAATAGTTTTTTATATATACACTTTGCTCTGTGCTCTTAAAGGTTTATATTGGCAGTTGACATACTTATTCATCAAAAAGAATTCTACTAGACAATCGTAGTGTAATAATAGAACAGCGTCAGGTACTAGTATAATCTGTTTCCGTGACATGACACCTACTCGTACGTGTGACGCGCACGCCCAATTCCACTACGTCACCGTTCAGCTCCACATGTTGATGTTGCTGTGTTGTAAAAATAGTTTCCCCTTTTAACGCCACTTATTTTATCGACGATATGTGTTTGCAATTAATCATATGTTTTCAATTTTTTTTTTTCCATTATAACCCAAAGTATTTAATACTATTAAAATTGGGTGACACCTCGAACGATAAAAATATTAATAATGATGTATGCATTTAAAATATGTAATATTCAAATTTCCAGGTAACAGGAGGTGTGCGCGCACTGGCGCCGCAACTGTTCCAACTGACGCACCTCACTGCGCTGTACCTGAATGACAACTCGCTGCAGAGGATCCCCTCAGACATCAGCCAGCTCGTCAACCTTCACACTTTAGATCTGTCCAACAACAAGCTCAGGACACTACCCGCTGAGCTTGGGGAACTAATACAGCTCAGGTGAGTCTCATTTCACGATGACCAAATTTCCTGTGCAAAAGAACTATGCGTCATTCGAGTATTTTTTTTTTTAAAACCAACTCTTATCTTATAAATACGTATTGTTTTATTTTTCGCTTGATAACATCTTAATAGTAACGTTTTGGATAAGGTTTGTCTGTTGTCTTATTTTAGCTTAGCGCAATCGAAATGTGATTGATAGGGACATAAGATTCCATACACAAAACATTGTTAACATTTTTTTGGCGTTAAAGAGAACATGTATTATGTTTTGTTTATTAAAGCTAAAAAGAAGCCGATTGCTTTGGAAAATAGTTTAATTGACGATAGAAATAGAATTATAAGCATCAGTTTCTGTAGTAACTCGGTATTAACTGTTAATAGTTTTATAAGAATATGATTGTTATATTAAGAGTCGTAGTGCTCATTAGTTCGTTTTGTTTAGCGATCAATGCTAGCTTTCGTATTTTGTCTTTGTCACAATATACATGTACCACCGGAGACCAAGCGCTTTCGCACCGAAATACAAGTTGTTTCAATACCAATTGCTTCACAGTGTAAATTAGTGTAGTGTTAACTGCCTAGGCGAAGCGTATGAGATTGTCCTAAACAATCCTTCATAGTCAATTTGTATAAGGGTCTTCGGTTTTGTATACATTTTGGACATTGTCAATCCTTAATAATTTCACCAACTTATTAAGATAGATTATTGTTATGAATTATTAGACAAGTGAATGAGACAACTGGCAAGTTCCTGGATCGCCAGCTGTATGATGTTAGTTTTACGTTTACCGTTGAGTGGATATTCGTTCAGTCGGCTATCTCATTCTCAATCTGGCCTAAGTAACATATCTGTTCTGGCTACTTATTTCACGTTACTCGAAATGTGTTTGTAGGATGTTGTTTGAGAAACCGGTTCATTGATTAAATTTTTCGCCTCCTAGGATGCTGTCATCTATGATATCCTTAATATAAACATCCATCAAAAACTATTTGTTCTGCATTATGTACGTTATAAGTACCAACTTCAAAAACAAGTTTTGAAATTTCTATCCACGCATCACTCAATAGGTAATGGACCGATTTTAATGAAATTCGGTGCGGTCATGACTCGTTATCAAGTCAAGATATCGCATATTTTTAACAGCGGAAAAATTTTTCGTTTCCATGTGAGCACGAAAGAAGCCGCATGTAACAAGTAGTTACATAAAAATAATCGGACACAATTCTTGAAATTGTAATATCCTGTGTTTTGACTTTACAAATGCGTGAATTCACTTCTACAATTGTATTTAGACGCTACTCTATGCAATACACTATCTGTCCGTTGTTATAGTAACCAAGAGTGTCCTCAATTATTGAACTTTAGTTTTGATTTCAAACAATCTTTTCAGGTATCTTTAAAAGCGTCTTCTGCCTATAATATTCGTATTAACAAAATTTATTATAACGCTGTATAGGATTCGGTCGGTCCAATAACAAATTATTGTGTTGCCTTCAAAATGCCAATGCCGAAATTTTCATATTAATGGTCGACTGGATTCCATACTGGTTCTTCGGTGTCATTGCCCTTTCGTCACAAATCGCCCCTATCGTATTTACCTATGTTCGCATCCAATTTCTCTTCGCCATTATCAAAGGGCGTTGGATCCGAATGAGCTACCCCTTTACACTGGTTTTGTCCTCCCTCAACAACTTTATCCTGTTTCATTGTGATCGTACTCGTTCGACTACTGTCAATGTCATTCCACTTACTGACCTTAAATGAATGTTGGCTGGTGGATTATTTGCATTTCTTTATATTTTTTTTCTTCTGAACCTTCTATTTTTATGTACGTGTGTAATCGCTATTTATTTGGTACCGTTCGTATCGTGTCGTATCGTGAGGAGTGTAGAGCCGATCGTGTTATCGCTTCGATACCTAGCAACATCTCAGTTTTCCAAACGGAGTGGATGGAGGTCGTGAACTTAGATTGAGTCAACATGCGCGGAGGAAACTAGCGCCGCTAGAATTTATAAACATACTCACACAGGCCCACAAGCAGCACACATATGAATTTCCGTGTGAACAAGGTGATAACGCTTGTGTTATATTAATCAATATACATTCACAATATTATCATACATTCAACTTTTATAATGATAATTATGATAATAGATTATATTATAGCTGTGCGCCTTGAACAGGTCGGAAACGTCTTATTATTATACGTGTCGACAAAACAAACCAGATGTGTGACAGCCAAGGTCGTTGAACTCTCCGGCGGTGTGATAAGCGTTGTAAACACGGTATAACTTGCCGCTGTACTTTTGACTTAATGATGCACACCGAATATTATCAGCTGGTTTAACTCAGCACAGTCCACCCTACCTCGTACTGAGACTTGGATTGAATTGTTTTGTTTAATAACCATTTAATTCTTGATCACCGTAAAATGTTTTTTATTCGTCAGCTGATATTTTTTTAGGTGTTAACCGGCGGAATAAATAATAGACCCAATCTCAAGCGACACACGCAACGCTAGCCTTCTACTCGAAATACTCTATTTATTTGATAAGACCCAGTGTTTCATCATTATCCATGTTTTATTAATTGCCCATTATACAGTACAGTACAAGGATAAATACATGGATTTACTATACATATTGACATTTGACAGACCTTGTGGCCGCGATAAAGGGATTGGTTGTTTTTGTCCGTGTGTTATATTGTTTGACGTCCATATGTTATTCATGTGCAACATTTTGTGTGTGTGCGTTTATACCTCCAAAGCCTTGAGGTACCGCCGTTACGACATAATTATACTCTTCAATACACGTTGCCTCAACACACCTACTGTCTCTACCGCGTATCATATTCGTGTATCTTGATAAGGATCTGCTCCATACCAACCTGCACACAAGTATGTATCTCGTGTGACTGTTGCCGTGTGCTAGTATAGGTACAGAAATGTATATTGAACTTGTGATATTTTCCATAGCAACTGATTTTTTGACGTTTCGTTCACGACGAAAAACTAATCCAATGGATTAGTTATATCCATTTTTAAAATCTTGGATTCATGCTTCGGAAATCTGAATTATTCAACATTCAATGTACAAATGTATATTGGATGATTTAAATAAGTTTTTTAAACAGCTATAGTCGACCAAGTAACTATTCCCAGAAACCCAACTGTATTCATATACATTTCAACAAAAACAATATTGTGGTTACGTCCACAATACGTAATCCACGAATAAAGAGACGAAGTTAGTTATCTATTAGATATATTTATATTATATATAATGTTCTTTCCTTTTAAACAACTACTAGATTTGCGCACTTAAACGCCCACCGCTGGCTTCAAATTAGTTATTTATTATATATGAGCGTTTCAAATTCGCCAAACAATAGCAACAACGGCACTCCAACGGAACTTGATTTATCGCCAAGAATAGTTCGCCTTCATTAATGACTATCACATTCCGTCGTTGGTATTTTTACTATGTATTCGTGTAGAAAATATGACAACACTTTGTCGAATAGAAGTTAAATTAATGGTAAATGGAAACTTGGTGCGTTCATCTGTATATGTATAGTGGGGTTGATTCCTACCCTTGACCTCCTCTTCCTCCCCTTGGCTAAGTTTATATTCTCATTTACATTTAAATTTAGGTTTGATTTTGAGTATGTGTCAGTGTGCATCTGGATTACACGGTCTTGTAATATTAAAGGTGGTGTAATACAACATGTATTTGAAGAGAAAAAACAGTTTGAAAATTTATTATATTATTATTTCAATTAACTTGATTGATGATAAAAAGTTGTGATTTATTTTGATACTGATAAGGCTATGTTTTGTTATATGGTTGTTATATGTGTGTCTCCTAACATCTCATACCTAAATCACTAATGATTTTATCAAGCCAACTTAATAACACTGAATTCCTCTTTTATTTTCAGAGAGCTGC